>JANIVI010000040.1:0-34424 GCA_030555755.1 Wickerhamiella kazuoi | reverse complement strand
CGTTCGAATTGCTGCTACCTTTGTGACCTGCGCTCAACAAACGCTACGCACTGAGTGGAAGATTTAGGTGGAGAAGGGAAACCCGCCCTTAGTAACGCGACCCCTTACGGCGTTCCCTCCGCCCCTACACCGAACTACGGCGCGCGCTGGCAACGTTCAGGGCGACTGTGTTAGTCATCTGCATCTGCGCGCGCCATGCACCATGAACGTCCGGCCGGAGGCGTATACGCACGACGCAGGTCGCGTGCAGCTAGACGCGCGTCGGCCCGATGTCCCTTAGACTCAGAGCCAAACGGCGTGACTGTCGAATCCCTCGTCTTTGATAAGACCCACCCGAACCTATAGGCTGGTTCAGGCGGCAGGTAGCCATGGAAGCTCTACGCGGTGCAGTCGTCGCTCTGCTGCCCTTCATGTCACGCCACCTAGTTACTAGACTGCGGCTCGGCACGTCCTATCTCACATTCAACGCGCACAGGACTCAGCTGTTGAGGCCGACACCCATGTCACACCCCTACCTACCGGCCCACACCCACACTCAGAGGGACCCAGTAAGTTAGTAAAATATAACGACCTCATTTTGAGGATGCGGATGGAGCTTACATTGATCTACCAGGATGTTTATTGAGGAGATGGCAGGCGGCCGCTGCAGATCTGCAGTGCCCTTGTGTTGATGCTATGTATACTAGGAGAGATATCCGCTATTTTTGACGAGGGCTCAAAGTACGGTTCACTCGTCATCTTCGTCGTCCTCGTCGTCCTCGTCGTCCTCGTCACTCTCCTCCTCGGCTGTTTGAAGCCACTCGACCCACTTGCCAACAAGAGCTCGAATTGTTGAGGTAACCGCCGGTGTGCGCCACCATCCATATACGGCCTCTTCTGTCAAGACCTCAGTATCGTAGAGCGTGCTCAGGGAGTAAAACAAAATCTTGTCCCCATGGTTTTTGCCCGCGCACTCGTTCTCAATGAGGGACGCCAATTGAATTTCGCCCTCGTTACCAAAAGTCACGCGCTTCAGCAGCGGGCTCCACTGAGTGAAGACACTAGTTGTCGCGCTTTTAACGTCCGCATGCGTAATGAGATGGCCAATGTGCGTGATCAAGGCATGCGCCGCAGCCGCAGTGACCTTATCGTGCGATGCATTCATCGTCATACGGAGCGTATTAATTTCCAAAATAGCCACGCTCTGCTCGTGCTTATCGACGATGGCGCGGTTGAGAGATGCCACCGCTTCTTTGAAGAAATCCTCGTCCTCATCGTCGTCTGTGGCAACGCTGAAAGCAGACGTACTCGAAAGCGAGCGCGTGGTCTTTTTCGTGCCCGCCTTGGTCTGGCGGCCCTTGCTTACAGACGAAATCGAGTCATCCGACAAATCGAGGTAGTCCAGCTCCTCAGTCAGGTGGTGCAAGTTCTCGCTGGAAGCGTCTGACTCGTCTTCCTCGTCTGAGTCGCCCGACCCAGCCTCATAGAGCATAGAGTTCGCTGGAATATCCGAGCCAGTGGCCACGGTGTAGTCGAAGGCGACGACGGTGCCTGGGTGAAGATGCACGCCTGTACCCACCACAGCGCCACTTGCAACAATGCTACGCTCAATCACGGCGTTGTCCTCAATCGTAGCATTGTTCCAAATGTACGAGCCCACAATTCGCACGTTATTGCCAATCTTACAGTTTCTCCCAATTATCGACCCTGCAATTGTGGTATTTGCCCCTACAAACGTCTTGCCACCAACCACCGTTGCCCGCTCAATCTGACACGATTGCGACAGGACAACATCCTTCTCTTTGTAGATATGTCCCTTGGCGTAGGAGTAGGTGTGGTCCTGAGCACCTCCGTTGGCATCAACGACCAATGGGTACGTATAGCGAGACACAATGTCCCGTGATACGGCATCGTAAGCCTTAAACCCGTCCACGCGCGCGGCGTAATCAGACTCAAGGATATCCGCGTAAATGGTCTTGCCGAGAAGGTCTGACTGGAGGATACCAGTCACAAAGTCGCGACGTAAATACTCATAGTCGAAGTTCTCTGTGAAGAGCGCCGGCACGTCAAGCGTGCAGATGTCGATGTGGCAGTCAATCAAATCGTTGCGGAAGTCCACGGTCGGATGCGCCAAGAGCTCCGCGGCGTCGAGGCTCACGGTCTTATCATGCACCGAGTTTTTATAAGAGACCACGCGCTTGCTCTCGTTCTCTAGCACATAAAGGCCCGTGTGGGGGCTGCGCGTGCGATGAGTGGGTGACGCTTTGCGAAGGACAATACTCATGATGGCATTCTTGTCCTGCTGGCGACGGCGCTGGTGCGCATCCCAGATGCGCTCAAAATCCACGTTGCACACAACGTCGCCCGAAATGAGGAGGAAGTCGCCCTTAAGAATCCCGCGAGCGTCGAGGTCGCGCATGGCATCACCGACCGAGCTCGTGTTGGGCAGCTCAATGGTAGACAGCTTAAAAGGTACCGAAGCGCTACTCCACCGCGTATTCTTCACATACGCAGCCACCTTGTCGGCATGGTTGCAGCACAACAGGTAGACCTCACTGACCTTAGCCGACACGAGAAATTCAAGGGTGTACTCAAGTAGAGGCGTATTGGCTAGCGGGAGCAAGCAGCGCGGCTGCGTTTTGGTGAGCGGGTGGAAGCGATTCTGGTAAGAGTCGCAGAGCACGACAGCCTGGACCTGGCGCTCCTCGCTTCGCTTGGGTGGCATCCTGGCGACTATAGACAACCTCCGTCGGCCGTGAGAGTGATCCGATGACAGAGCTTGGTGCTGCCCTGCCCAGAGGCTCCCCAGCCCGCTCACCAGATCCCAAGCTCATCAACTGTGGCACAAGGGTGGGCTGGCAGGGTTAGGGGCTGGCGGGTGAGCCACCGCGCGCGTTTGGGACATGGACGCAGGGACCTGCGGAATCATGCGAAGTCGTCAACGCGGTGCGGCGCCGGCGGATGGAGGCGAACATAGGCTCGCTTGAAAAACGCATACGGAAGCGGCGGAGACCGTATGCGCTTGCTGCCGTCGTGGTAGTAGTCCAGGGTGCGCTAGCAGCCGCCGTTTTGGCCCTCTTCGACCGGCTCGCCCGCATCTCCGGTTATGGTTCATCGTTGCTTCTCTCATCGCTCCTTTGCGGCCTGAGCCAGGGAATTTTCCAACTTCTCAAAGGTCGCTTCATACCGGAGGATATGGCGAAATTTCATGTCTGGGGTGCCATGCTTGGCCTCTGGTCGTGGTTCTGGACGGGTGAGCTGGCGTACAAGTTCGATCGACCAATTGCAAAGCTATTTTGGGACCAGGTACTCGGGAACCCACTCGGTGTTTTTATGTTCACCAGTTTCAATGCTCTTTGGGAGGGCTACAACATGGATCTTTACCTGCAGCGCAACTTGCGCCAAGCGCTGACTGCCAGCCTGGCCATTTGGCCGCTGGCCTCTGCTTTGCAATTCTTCGTGCTCGCACCGCGACACATTTTCCTTTTCAATACGATCACGAACTTTTTATGGAATGTTGTTCTCTCTCTCCTTGCCTAGTCCATACAGCAGCATACCACGCGTCTGCTTCTGCTCCACAATCCTGACTGGGTTCGAAAATATTTAGATCTGCGTGGGCTGTAACAAACAGTCTGCCGCAGTTTGTACAACTACAATCCCTGCATAAGACACATAGCTTTCGTCTCCTTTAAGAAGACCACTAAATGATCTTATAGGGAAATCAGTCCTGAGCTTCCCGCATCTGCACGCATTCATGTGGCCTCTTCGGCTGCTGCTGACACGATTGAAGTCATGCCTCTGCCTAACATCCGTCGCCTGTTCGCATCGTTCAGAACGGAGGAGGAAGAGCGCGAATACTCGCGGACAGCGTTTTTCAATTTCATTGGTTTCCTTGGAACGTGTGCATTGTTCAGCCTTATGGCCCAGAAGGCGAATGGTAGGTAGCCGTGCTGCTATTTCCGCAGCGGGCGGCGTGGTCGCCTCCGCCGCCAAGGCAGTCCGATCAATGTCTACTCTAGTTATTGAAGAGCTTCTATCGAAGCCGAACATGCCATTGAATGCACTCGTACCAGCTGCACAGGCGGCTCTTGACTCTAGGGCCGCTGGTAACCGACTTTCAGTTACAACATTCTCCACACAGCTTTGCGAGGTCAAAACGCTCTACCAGCTAATACGGCCCCCGCCAACTACTCGTGCTCTCGAACACGGTCGCGATTTTCATGCATTAATTGAAATGCAGGTCATGCGCCAGTACCCGGGCTGGGTGCCATTTGTACAGACAGATGATGAAGTGGAGAACTACCGCCGTCGGCTTATGGGTATGGCATTTGGCCTGGGGGTTCTCGCGGATCAGAGAGATGTGGCGGAGTTACGGCTCGTAGGGACTGCAGAATTAGGAGTAGGTCAAGGCTCCGATGAAGGATCAGCGATCAACCTTAGCGGGATTGTCGACTCGCTCTACTGGGAAGGCGGCAAATGTGTTGTGGCTGATACCAAGACAACAGCTTCGACAGCACCTCCACCTGAATGGAAGATTCGGCTTGCATATCACCAGATAACGCTTTATCGCTGGATGCTGGAGCGGATGCTTGACCCACACTTTGACATTGTACCGCTCATCAGAAGAACGGAGTTTCCAAATGATCCTCTTCCGAAGACTGTGGGCGACCCAAGACAGCGCGCCTCTGAGATATATCTACAGCCGGCATATGAAGATGTCCGCGAGGCCGTCAAACGGCTTCGCGCCAAGATCTCGGCGACAGACCTGTCCATGGATCTGCGGGTAGAATTTCGGTCTTTGAGCAAGGCCGGCGGTGGCTACAACGTGACGCTCGGCTATGATCCCGAGTTGGCTGCTCAGTTAGTGAGTTCACAACGTGCGCTGTGGCTACAACATCGCGAGCCACTAGCCGTTGGCCCCGACAACTTCACCCCATGTCGCACGTGTTTTTACCGGGATGAGTGTGCGGTATTAGCCCGGCTGCCAGATGAGGACGACTCGGCAGCCCGCAGAACGTAATGGCCTACAAGCTTAACGCAGTTGTATCAATGGCAGGCCTCTGCCGCTTATTGTGTATGATGCAATGGTACTTTAAAATAAATATTCGTAACTAATCATGAGGATGTTTCCGGCTCAATGGAAAACGACGACCCACAACCGCACGAAGAAGACGTATGGGGCGACACTACTTTGAACTGCGATCCAATGAGTTCAGTAGCATAGTCCACCGTCGAGTCCCGCAGAATCTGCAGCGAGTTGTGATCAATGGCAACCGTCGCTCCATCGCGCTCGAATACGGAGTGCTTTTTAGTGAGGTCGCTCTTGCTCTTCAGATCGAAGACGTACTGGAACCCGTGACAGCCGCCACTTTCGACATGAATTTTGAGAACTAAATCCGGGTTGTTCTCGGCCTTCGCGAGGTCACGCAACTTTGTAGCACCCCGCGCGGAGACACCAATCCGCAGAACACGACCATCCAGTGATTTGGCGGGGTTGCTCACCTGCGTGGCGTCTATGTCGCTGGGGCCCGGCTCAGCCGAGACAGCCGACTTAGCAGGGGAGACAGTGGCACCTGAGTCCTTCGCTGCGCTATGTGCACTGCTTGCCGCTTTGGGACTGGCGCTGGCCTGGTTCAAGCTGCTTGTTGCTACCTCGATCGCTGCCGTCGCATAGGACTGTTGGCCTCCACGAAGCGCGCCCAAGCCTGCGAACCGCAATATATGTGTGAGATCCACGGCCTGAGGCGGGACTAAACGTGGTCGTATAATTGGCCTCGTGGCAAGCCCACGAACAGCACCGTGCTGCGTTCTGGCTACCGCCCATGCGATATACATGGGCAGTTATTGGATCAGGATGGTGAGTAATGGACTGTTTGACTGTTAACCCCGGGCTTTCCCTTGGCTACACTTGGGCTTGTACGTAATCAAGACTCTTACAGCAGTCAGCCAGAAAGCTCAGAGTCTGGGGGAAGCTGTCTGTGGTTGTTGGTCACGTGATGTGACCAGCGGTCCTCTGTACCTGAGACCCCGCCGAACCCTAGACCACGCACGGGCAGATGCCTGTCCCAAGCCGAGCTCCTGTGGTGGGGTAGAGCCGACGCCCGGAGTCACCCCCACGTTATCCGCGGCTCGTGCAATCCCCCACACTACCCTCCCACACATCTCCTAAGGGCGCTTTTGGTGGCATGACTGGCAGCAGCACCTCGACGGCTGCAGCGTACGCTATCCGTTTCGTGATCACACCGCGAGAGTATGAAGTTCTTGCGAGGAAGTGGAAGCTTAGCGCGACGCTCGCACCGCAGGAAGTACATGATAGCGAGCGTAGGCAGCACGTGCCACAACAACTCGTGCGCCAGCATGCCCGTCTGTTTTTGAAGTTTTACGGTGTGGCCAAGCTTATCGCTTTCGCAATTGACCGGCGCATGCCCGGCCTCGGCAGCATTGTTCCCGCGGCAGACTTTGCCGGGTCTATCACGCTGCTCTCGGCTGGCTACCGTCTGCTCTACGCCGTCCTTGCGCGTGCCGTGCAGCTTCGGTATGATGGTAAGGACGCCAAGACTGCGCATGATCTGCTTGTGCCTGCGGCCGCGGCTGTGCTTGCATCGTCGGCGTTTGCATTATTTCCCGAGATGGCGCGCAACTACTTGGCCCTCTACGTGGCAACCAAGGCGGCCGAGTTTGTCTACAATTACTTCGATGATGCCGGCTATCTGAAGTGGAAACCGCGTTTTCTCGGCTCGTGGCTGCTGTTCCCCATCGCGACCTCGCAGCTGTTTCACACGCTGATCGTCGACCCCAAGCACTCCCCCGGCAGCTTCACGCGCATCATGATGCGCCTGCGCGGCAGCTATGGCCCGTACAAGCCTGTGGGCTACCCACGCGGCCAGAGGTGGCCGAAGGACCGTCACTGGCTGCGCAGCATCGCGGACGTGGCCTTGCTGCGCTTCCCGCGGTTCCGGTCGCACGAGGTGTTCCGCAAGCAGCGCCCTTACCCGGAGGTGCTGAAGGCTGTCGTACCCGTGCTCGAGCTCGCGCACCCAGGAAACACGACGTACACTGGCGCAATTCTACACCCTGCCTACGATTCAGAGTGGCAGCCGTTCTTGGAGACTGTTCTGTCTGGGTATGGCTCGACGCTCAAGTGGCTGGTGCCGCTGTATTTCCTGTTCGCGTTGCGGCGCAATCACGGTGACGTATCGCCCCAGCTTTTGAGCTCCGTTGTGGCCAACACGCTCCGCACAGCGACCTTCATCACCATGTTCTCGGCGACATCGTGGGCCGGCATCGGCTTGTCGCAGTCGTTGCTGGGTACCAAGGCGCTGCTGCTTACGCGCTTCCGAATCATCGGCTTCATGTCGGGACTGTGGGCGTTCCTCGATCAGGTCAATGGCCGCACGCGCAACTTGTTTGCGTTGCGCCTCGCGATCTTGTCGCAGTACAACAGTTTTGCCGCGTCGCGCGGCGGCACGCTTGTGCCTAATGGCGATTTGCTGCTGTTTGGTGCCGCGTTCACCGTGATCGCTGTGCTCTTCAATAAGGCTCCCGAGGCGATCTCGTCGCCCGGACTACGTAAGATCCTCAACTGGATCCAGCGCGGTGACTACATCGACCCAGCGCCGCTCCCCGATCTCAAGAGCGAGGAGCGCCAAGACAAGCAATAAGCAAGCCCTCAACGGCTGGGGGAGCCAAGACGCGTTGTTCTGGATGTAACTCTTATTTCACTAATAAATATTCTAGACAAAAAAAATGGCAAGCCTCTTCCGTGAGGTTGCCGTTTTTCCGGCGCTTCCAGTTTCTGGGATCATGCGGCTACCCCCTGGATGCCGCAGCCTCTTTTTCCCGAGACCGTCGATCCGGATCCGTATTTTTCACCCCAGCTGCAGCAGATATGCACGGATGTCGTGGCTTTGAAATCATGACCTTGCTGGGAGCACGGACACAGAGGTTGAGGTGCGTCGAGGGGTTGTGCCGTGCATAATATAAAGGTCAGCAGATCCCCCATTGATCTGGCCTGTAACTAAACAGATCAATTGCACAAATGACTATCGGACTAGGTGTTGTCGGCACGGGCATCTTCGCTACGGACTCTCATCTCCCCGCAATTCAGCAGACGCAGGGCATCAAGGTCGTGGCTGCAACCAACCGCACCCGCTCCAAGGCTGAGACGTTCGCTGAGAGCGCGGGCATTCCCAAGACCAAGGTTTTCGACACGATCGACGAGCTCCTCGCCGACCCCGAGGTCACTGCCGTTGATGCGCTAGTACCTGTCGAGCACAACCACGAGCTGGTCAAGAAGGTGATCGCGGCTGGCAAGCCGCTCGCACTCGAGAAGCCGCTTGCCGGCAACCTTGAGGACGCGCGTGCGATTGTCGAGCTCACCAAGGCCACTGACCTCCCCATTCAGGTTATGGAGAACTGGATCTTCCACCACGAGACCGCCAAGCTCAAGGAGCTGCTCCCCAAGATTGGCAAGACTGTGTCTTTCCTGTACTCGACCACTGGCCCGTTCGGCACCAACAAGTACCAGCAGACTAGCTGGCGCCAGAAGCCCAAGCACATTGGCGGCTACCTTAGTGACGGCGGTGTCCACGACATGGCCTTGATCACCGAGGTGCTTGGCGACGTTGACAACGTTGCCGCGCACGCGACCCAGCTGCGCGAGCTGTCGGGCGACCTGGACACCATGACCTCGGTTGTCGGCCTCAAGTCGGGCGTGTTTGGCTCGTTCACCTACGCCAAGGCGTTCGGTGCCGCCCGCAAGGTCATCAGCTTCCAGATCTTTGGTACCGAGGGCTCGATTGTTCTCGAGGCGGAGGCCGGCCAGCCAAGCAGCCTCGTGATCCGCGTCGGTGCGCCCAAGGAGGAGGTCAAGTCGGAGCGTTTCGAGATTGAGGCCAACAAGATCAACGGTGTCGTGCCCGAGTTTGAGAGCTTTGTCAAGGCCGTCGAGGCGAAGGACAAGAAGCTCATCGTGGCCACGCCCGCCAAGGCGTTCCACCACTTTGCTGTGATCGTCGCTTGCGTCACATCGGCTAAAAAGGGCGGCGCTCAGGAGAAGGTTGCCACGATCTAAGGCCAGTTTCTGTAATTTAGCTTAGCAACGACCTTCACGCCAAACTCACGGGCTGCCGTGCCATTGAGCCGGCCCCGATGAGCCAGCCCGGTACGCTGCCCGTTGAGATAACTCTGAGCGTGTTGCTTTGTGCCCCTAGGCGACAATCGCGTGCAAGCATTTGTGTTACATAGCTATCTAGCCGCTTCCGTCTAGTACCCCGCCGCTCCCGGCGCGTTGGCGTCGTCCTTGAGCGAGTCAATGAGCTCCTTGAACCGCGTCTTGTCCGCAGGCTTAATTCCGGCAGCAGGTTTTGTCGCACCGTCAATAAGCTGCGAGACTTGCTTCCATGTGGAGCCGCCGAGCGATGCCTCGCGGGTCTTTACGAACTCGGTGGCCTCGGCCTCGATGCTGGCCTGGCCCTTCTCGAGCTTGGAGTTGTGGTTCTGGTAGAAATCATCGATGGCCTTCTTGGCCTTCTCGCGTGTCTCCGCCTGCTTTTCTGCGCTGGCCTTGTCGCGACGCTCCACCTCCAGCTCGTGCTTGACCTTCCACTCCTTGAGGAACTCAGACTCGCCGAGCTGCGAGACGTCGGGCGTCGTCGCACGCGTGCCGGCACCGGAGCCATTGGCCGACGCGAGCGATGCGGTCGAGCCATTGGCGGCGGTTCCGCTGGCGGACTCGGCCGCGGCGTCGCCGGCATTGCTGTCGGCGTCGAGCGCGGGGTAGTTGCTCTGAAACTCGGCCTCCTCGTCACCTTCGACGTCCGAGACGGCGCCGCTGGCAGTGGCACCGAACTCCGCGGCGTCCTCACCGAGCGCCTCGCGCTCGCGGCTCAGAAAGTCGCCCTGCTGCTCACTGCCGGCAGCGAACTCCTCGTCCAGCTCTGGGTACTTGTCCATGTCAGCTGGGAAACCCCGCCATCCCACGGCCTCCGGATGGCTTACCCCAGATGTCAGCTGGCTCCTCCTCCCCCTCGAGGTCGGCCAAGGCTGAGTGGGCGCGCGGCAGCTGGGCGCTCCCAGCCCGGGGAATAGCAGCTGGGACACACAGGTCGCCGAGCCCGCCTGCCGCTCTCCCTCGCCAGCTCGCGCCCGCCGGCCGAATCTCACTTCACTAACACTGCAACTATGTCGTTCAGCGCGGCCAAGCTTGAGGAGAAGCTCGCGGCCGCGAATGAGTCTCAGGAGAGCATCACGACAACGTCGCAGTGGATCATGTTCCACAAGCGGCACGTCCAGGAGGAGGCGCGCGTGTGGGCCGCGGCGCTTGCTGCGGCCCCGGCCCCGCGCAAGCTGATTCTCCTCTACATCGCTAATGACGTTGTCCAGCAGGCGCGGCACAAGAAGCGCGAGGAGTTTGTCGCCGCCTTTGCCGGTGTGCTACCCGGCGCCGTGGTGAGCGCATACGGTGCTGTGGCGCCGGACGTGCAGAACAAAATTCAGCGCCTCGTCACGGTGTGGCGCGAGCGCTCCGTATTCCCTCAGCAGACGCTTGCCGAGATTGAGGCGCAGCTGCCGGCGGCCGCCGCGGGCAGACGCGGCGCGGCGCCGTCCGGCTTTTTCTCCCAGGCCGCCGCCGCGCCGAAACGGAGCGCGCCGGCACCCGGCGCCGCGGGCGGCGCCTCAGTGCCCGCTGGTGTGGCGGCACTCGTGGCCAAGTACCGCGAGCTGGAGCCCGTCGAGCAGCTTTGGCGCTCGCGCCGCGAGAATGCGCGCGCCGACTTTGCAAAGACTTTTGCATCTGACGCCGCGCCCGCGCCAGCCGCGTACCTCGCGCAGGTCGAGGGCCTCGAGCGCACGCTGCGTGGCGCTAGCGACGCGGCGGGCGCGCTCGATGCCCAGTACACCGCGGCCGCCGCCGCGCTTGAGCAGCAGCTCGCGGCCCTGCACGAGAACCATGAGCAACTGCGGACAGCGCGCGCCGAGCTCGGCCCGCAGCTTGCGCGTGCTGCCGAGACCCGCGAGGGCCTGCTGGAGATGCTGCATGGCGGCGACGGCGAGCTGCCGTCGCCGGCAGTCGAGGCGCCCACGCCCGAGGCCGACGATGACGAGACCGACGCACTGGCGCCCGTGCCCGAGCTCGACGACGAAGTGCCTGCATACGCTCCGGATTCGGACGACGAGGCGCCGTCCAAGCGGCCCAAGACGGCCGTCGGGCTCGCCCCGGACCTTGCGGCGTTTCTTGAAAACATGAAGGGCAAATAGTAAGCCCATAATCGTAAAACGTATTATAGTGTGTATAGTAATTCTTTTTGGCATGCTCCAGCCCTGTGCTTTAAAACTTGGATGCAAGATAAATAGCCGCGGCCAGACCGCCCAGGCTCGCAAGTGTGTATACCTGGGAGGCGGCAGCGCGCACCGGCGGCTCCAGCGCGGGCGCGGGCGCGCTGCCCGAAGGCGAGTCGGCGCGTGCCGGCACCGGCTCGGCCGCTGCCGGCTCGGCCGCTGCGTCCATTGCCTCATCATCAAAAAGCCCGAGCACGCTCTCGCGGTGCGCGTCGACCTCCACAGCCTGGATGTTGCCGAAAAAGTCCGTGATTTTGACCTTAGACAGCGGGTCCGGGAACAAGTCCGTGCGAATTCCCGGGTGGGAGGCAATCTCCGCAGGGTCATACGCTCCAACCAAGTCGGCAAGGCTCAGTTGTGAGGTCTTGTCGACCTGCTCTAGCCAATTGAGGTTGAACGAGGTGAACCGGTCGATGAGCGCGACGCCAACGTCGTGATCGGTGTCGTTTGCGTAACTCGACTCGGCGAGCTGCGACGAGCCCACGGCGATAACGTTCGGCGATGAAAATTTGGAGTACATAGTGTTGGCCTCGCAGGTGTCGATCATGAAGAGAATCTCATTGTACCGCCGCTTCTCGTACATTTGGCCAAACGCGTCGGCAATGTCCCAGGCGCCAATTTCCTCGGCGTCCTGGAACTTTAGAAAGTCATCGCCGCCGTGGCCCGTCAAGTACACGAGAATGTTACTGCGGTCGTCTGTGTTAAGGCGCTTACTGCGCGGCATGTCGCCGTCCCAGCGGTCAGTGAGTAGCCGAATGAAGTTCTCGACCGTTACCTCATAGCCGCGGTAGTCAACCTCGATGTTTGTGCCATAAAGATCAAGCCCATGCTCGTGCATGTTGTATACGGCGCCGGGGAACGGATTGCGCGCGTTGCAGGCCACGTCGTCGCTAAGCATAACAATGATCTGGTCGTCCGGGATGCCAAGGCGCTTGACTGTCCGGTAAAACGACAGCACGTTCGCCATATGCCGGTAATTGAACCAAAAACGTGATGTCGACACAAGCACTGCCCAGTTGTTGGTGTGCTTGGACGCACGGAACTGCTTATCGCCGCGGCCCTGGCCGGTCACGCCCTCGCCGACCACGCCGTCCAAATGCTCACCGCTCTCACCACGCTCAGCGTGGCCAGGGTGGTGCGCCGCACCCTCGGCTGGCTGCGCTCCGACTGCCGCTGCTGCGAGCGCCAGCAACAGATGTGAAGGTCGCATGCGTAACTGGGGGAGGCCCGAGACGAGGCTGATATGTCGCGGGAGGGCCACCACTGTCAGCACGCAAGCGTTCCACCGTCTCCGATCCTGGGGATCTGACGCGGCTGACTTCGCATGGCTCTAAGCTGCCGTGTTGGGCGAGGGTCCCCTCCGCGCGCTGGCGCGCGCGGGCTGCCTCTGCCTGCCTGCCCACGCGGGTCCCAGCGTCCAAGTTGGTGGTGGGCCGTAGCTCTCCAGTTGTTCTCCTTCGCCAGGTGTCGCCATGACGGCGCCCCCGCCGCAGCGGCCAAAGCGACCAAGCCTCGTGCAGCGGCAATCAAGTATCTTGCATCTGTCTGACTCTCAGTTTTCAGAGAGCGACGCGCTGCCCCCGGGTTACGCGTCAAGCCGTGGGACTCCGCGCGGCGAAAACCCGCCGGCCGTCTCCACAGCAGAGGCCGCTGGAATTTTCTCCTCCGGGGAGAATATCACCGGTCAATTGAGTGAGAGCAACCCATCGCTGGTGGGCCACGACACCGCCGTCGGTGCTTCGAATCAGCCGCCGAGCCCGCCGCTGCCACAGGACCCGCCCGTTCTGCTGTCCAAATTCACGCTCTACGAGACCAAGCAGCGGTTTTACATTGTAGGCTCAAACTTTCGTGAGACGCGCTTTCGTGTGCTGTCCATTGATTTGGGCACGTCCGAGCTGAACTTCAGCGAAACTGAGGGCGTGCTCACGCGCGCGCAAATGCTGGGCGTGTTGGATCGTCTCAAGGCCGAGGCACAGCAGGCCGGGGATGCGCTCAACAAGCGCCAGACCGCGTGGGGCATTCTCGGATTTATCCGGTTCACGGAGCATTATTACATATGCCTGGTGACCAAATGTTCCCCTGTCGCGCTGCTTGGTGGCCACTACATTTTCCACATTGATGAGACGAAGCTGCTGCCCGTAGTCCATTCGTCTATCTACCGTCAGCCTGACCGCCGCAGCCCGGAGGATCGACTTCTCGGAATCTTCCACACCCTCGAGCTCAGCAAGACCTTCTACTTCAGCCCCAGCTATGACCTGACGCACACGCTACAGGCAAATTTGATTAGAGAGAAGCAGCAGCTTCCTAATAGCCGCCAGGAAATTTTTGTGTGGAACGTTCACCTTCTGCGCCCTGTGCTTGAACGCTTCGGCGCGGCCATGGATTGGTGCCTGTCTGCTGTGCATGGCTTCATTGATCAGGCGAAGATCTCACTTTTCGGGACTTCAATTTTCATCACGCTAATTGCCCGCCGCTCACACTACTTTGCTGGTGCACGTTACCTCAAGCGGGGTATCAACAACCAGGGCCATGTTGCGAACGAGGTTGAGACCGAGCAGATTGTATCGAATCACCTCATCTCGTCTTTCCACGATCCACGGACGGGGCCCTACAGCTCTCCACGATACACCTCTTACGTGCAGCATCGCGGCTCGATAAGTCTGAAATGGTCGCAGTTCACAAGTAATATGAGCCCAAAACCGCCCATTCATCTGGATGGCAACGATCCGTACTATGCGCCTGCCGCGATTCACTTTGATAACCTAATGGGGCGGTATGGTGCATCGGTGCGCGTCCTGAATCTGGTCAAGCAGACAGAGCGGAGGCCCCGAGAGTCTGTCCTGGGGCAGGAGTTCGCACGCTGCATAACTTACCTCAACAAGTTCTTGCCTTACGACAACAAGATTCACTATACTGCCTGGGACATGAGCCGCGCTTCACGTGGCCCAGCCAGCGACGTGATCGAATATCTGGAACAGTACGCTGAGGAAACGCTTCAAGCCACACAGTTCTTTCACAACGGCGAGACGTTAGCATCCTCCAAGCTCCAGCAGGGTATCTGTCGGACCAACTGCATCGATTGCCTCGATCGGACAAATGCGGCTCAGTCGGTGATCGCCAAGCGTGCACTGGGGTACCAGCTCCATGCCATCGGCATCATTGACAAGCCAGAAATTGACTATGATACAGACGTGGTCGATCTACTCACCGAAATGTGGCATGACCACGGTGACACAATTGCCTTGCAATATGGCGGCTCCAACCTTGTGAATACAGTCGAGACATACCGCAAAATCAATCAATGGAGCTCACACTCGCGGGATCTCATCGAAAGCATTCGCCGATTCTACAATAATTCGTTCATTGACGCGCAGCGGCAGGACGCCATCAACTTGTTTTTGGGCAACTATCAGTTCAATAAACAAAAGGGCGTCAATCTGTGGGAGTTATCCACCGACTACTACCTACACAATGCTCCCCGCGCTGGCGATGTGGCTTCACAACGCAGCTACCGGTTTTGGTATACTCCCTGGAATCTTCTGAGCATGCGTGAGCGGCTCGAGTCGGGCACATTCTTTCACGAGCTCGATGATGGTAAGCTGGGCCCAATTCCGACTTTGGAGCTTCAATTTGAACATTATTGGAACCGTATTTATGTTCCTCGCGTCCTCTCATCTCTCTCCAATCTTTTTGTTATGCGTATGAACTCAACCGCGCACTATAAGAAAGCCGACAGCGTACCTACCAGTCCCTTTGCGGTACACCACAAGATGCTTCCGAAGCCTGATAAGGCTACCGCCGGAGACACGTCCGACAGCAGCGATGAGGCCAGTGGACGTTCTGAAAGTGAATCCACCTCAGTTGCCCTCGAGGAGTATTACGAAAAATACGCTGCCCTCATCTCGAGCGTCAACGAGCTGGGTGACGACTCTGACCTTTGGGAGCAGTACGCACCGATTGAGGACTTGTCTGTTGATCAGGATAGCTACGAGGGCCACATGGAGCTAGCGTGCGAGGATGCCGTGACGGAGCGCAGTATTTACGAGCAATATCTGACACTCAGTGCCTGAGCCCCACGGGAAACCGGATCTCTGTAAATATTTCTGTTTGAGAATTGTATACAAGATTATGTGTATAATGTTTAATTTATTTAAAATACTCAGATCCTGCCACATTGCGCGCTCAACAATCAGCGTTCCAAGCCCCAAGTCAGGCTGACTATTGATCTGCACCCCGACACGATGCTGGCCTATTTGCTGTCGGGGGTGATTCTGGTATACTTTGTCGTCACCGCGGCATACGCGCTTCTTACACCGGCGGAGCCGACTCAGGAAGATATCGACCGGCAGAAACATGCAGTTGTTATAGTCTTGGGCGACTTAGGCCACTCCCCGCGCATGAGTTTCCATGCTTTGAGTATTGCAAAGTGCGGTTGGCGTGTAACTCTCGTGGGCTACAGAGAGTCGAAACTTATGCAAGAAGTTGAAGATAGTGATCTCATCACAATCAGTCCCTTACCGAAAGCTGAGCGAGCTCAGGGGGAACCCTGGATCAAGTACGCTGTTCGCCGCGTCTTGCTTCAGCACTGGCAGCTTCTCCAAACACTCCGGAACTCCGGCAAAATAGACACTGTCCTCGTTCAAAATCCACCTTCTATTCCGACGCTTGGTGTCGCTCGGTTTTACACCCTTTTCCTCAGTCCTGGTACCAAATTCATAATTGACTGGCACAACCTCGGCTATACGATACTCGCAACCAAGGTACGAAGCAGACTGGCCATCAGTCTCTACCGTGCCTACGAGAAAATATTTGGACGCATTGCTTACCTTCAGCTGAGCGTATCTGTTCGCCTCGGCATGGCTCTACGGTCTAACCTGGGAATCAATCCCAAGCGCGTGATGCCCTTGTATGATCGTCCATGGAAGTCATATGTTGTTACTGGCCCAGTCCAGGCGAGCTCCTTGCGTAAAAAGCTGACGATTCAGGACCCCGTTACGCGCAAACTGCTTGTAACATCCACTTCTTATACCCCGGACGAAGATCTTGGCATGCTGCTCGATGCACTGGAGCTGTACGACAAACTCCCCGAGGCGCCCAAGAGCCCATTGAATCTTGTGGTCACCGGCAAGGGTCCACTGAAGAGCTGGTTTTTGGGATCCGTCAAGTCGCGCGCATTCAAACATGTCGCGGTTTATACTCTGTGGCTAGGCTATGAAGAGTACCACCGCCTGCTGAGCGTCGCCGACCTGGGGATTTCACTGCACAGCTCAAGCTCTGGCTGGGATTTGCCCATGAAGGTGGTGGATATGTACGGAGCAGGTCTCCCCGTCACTGCCCTCAAGTTTCCTGCCTTGGAGGAACTCGTAAAGGAAGACAACGGTCTAACATTTAGCACTGCCGCTGAGCTACTCGATACGATTATCCGTGCATTCAGTGACAAGCTGCTATACGCTAAGATCAAGTCGGGCGCTCTCAAGGAAGCTCAGAACACCTGGTTTGAGCAATGGAAGGTCAAGCTGGGCCCGGCGTTTGGTTATGGCATGTACACTGGCATGGAAAGCAGTAGCAGTAGTGATAGCGAGTAAAAACTGTACCTCTGCTAACTTGGTAAAAAACGCGCTCAGTATTGAAGTTTACGTAGACTATGCCGAGTCGAGTTAGCAGCCGCTGAAAGGCGCGTCGTTGTGAAGTGACCTCTACTGGAGGCCGACACTAAGGGAGCTGATTAACCATCATGAGCATCGTGGTTGTGCACGCCAACCCGGCACTGGCGGCCATGGGGGAGATACAAGACAGGCTACTGAGCGCTTTAGCATCCCAAATATCTACGTGGAATCTCGAGCTCAAGCTGTACCGTGCAAACCCAGCTTCGTTTGGTCACACGGGGCAGCTGCGTACCATCACATACACGGTGCAGTCCTCCGATGCGCCCGGCG
This sequence comes from Wickerhamiella kazuoi, assembly GCA_030555755.1. NCBI lineage: Eukaryota > Fungi > Ascomycota > Dipodascomycetes > Dipodascales > Trichomonascaceae > Wickerhamiella > Wickerhamiella kazuoi. Next base: position 17,169 of record JANIVI010000040.1, on the reverse strand, counting down.
TTGTGTGCCTCTTTACCGGGCAGGAGGCGCTTCTCACGGACCGAGGCCTACTACCGATCTTGCAAAGTAAAATGCAGAGCCTTTGGGTCGCACGGCAGACTCTTCGCGGTGACGGCTTTAGCTTTGAGATTGACGGTACTACTGTGCGTTTGGCCAATGTATTCGTTCAGGGTAATTACAAAGGCCTTATTGTTCAGATCGAGCATGAAGGTTCTGATGAAGAAGTTCTAGCGCGGGCGCGAGAAGTTCTGGAGCAGTACAGAATCCCCGGCGAGCTTCCTGCGGTGCCTAGCCACACGCGTCTCGAGGTGGCCCGGGAGTACCAGCGTGTAAATAAGTGAGACGCAAAATATTATAGAATGCAATTATGGGCTTTATCCGAAGGTTGCAAATTGATTTTAAAGCACGCTCAGCAAAAGAAAACTGATGATTGAGCCGCACAGAAGGCCCACGGACAAGACAACGTTAAGCAGGCCGCCTGCAGCTGCGCGAACGTCGGGAGCGACTAGCTTCGGTGCGACTAAGAAGGCACTAGTGAGTAGATGCCCATTGGTCAAACCAAAGATGAACTGGACGAGCAAATAAATAGAGTCTCGCACGCCGCCATGCACCAGCAGAACCAGCACTGGCACGAAAGCACACCGTATAACTCCGTACATAACCAGCTGACGACTTGAGTGCAGCTGGAAAGCATCTTTCTCACATACCAGACGACCCGAAAGATCGCCCAGATTCCAGATGAAGTGCGTTAGGGGGGCAAAAGTTGCTGCTGGTATGTTCTGCGAGCGTGCGACGTTAGCAAACACGGTGTACGGCAGCGACTGCAGAAGCACGATGAACACGGCAAATGTTACACCTTTTATCTGGAGCAGTACATGTTTGCTCTGCGGAGCCTCAAGGTGGTGGACGGACGACGCGCCCTCGGCAAGCGCAAAGTGCTCATCAATTTCCGACCCTCTGAATAGATAGAGCGTTGCTACTGAGAGCAGAGAGCAGGAAAGAAATACCGCAATAGCAGCGGTGATGTTTCCCGAAGAGTCCCCTGGCGCACCAGGCGCGCCTGGAACCGGAGAGGGTTTGTTGGCGCCTCCCAGCCACGCCGCGGCTAGAGACAAGATTGGCGGCACGATACCAGCAACACCTTGGCCCACGAACATTGCGCGCGTCTGGGCACCACCAGGGATACGCTGTGTGACAGAAATAAGTCCATTTTGGATTGTAGAGGGGCCTGTAGCCTGAACCGCGATAATGATAATGGCGGTAATAAGCCAAGTGAGGCCTTCGAGAGGAAGTAGTAGGGTGCTGGCGAGCAAGAGGAAAGTTCCTGCAACAATCCGCTCGCCTCGACGGACCCGATCGGCGTAGAATGCTGGGCGGGCAGCATAATAAAGACTCAGGACAAGATTAATTCCAGTGTACACTGTCATGACCAGAGACGTGTATGCGCGTAAATAAGACGGGTTAGCGGCCAGCTTAGGGGCGATAAAAACGGTTGAGCTCATAAGCGAGCCCCATGGCCAGAGGTAGGACGCGCCACTCACGCCGTAAAACAGCAGGCTCATCGTTAATCTAAGGTGAGAATCGCGACAGCGCTATCTTGTAAATCTCCCAAGCCGTGTCTGACCGTGCCGCACGCGGGTGTCGAACCCGGGGTAATCAACGCGAGGTCACATGCACCCAGTTGCCCCCACCCGCGCCCTATCAAAGGCAGCCCCACCTTTTCCCAAAGTGCCAGGCTGGCCCTGCCCCAGTCGTACGTGGTACGTCTGCGTTTCTAGCAGGCGCCCTAACCTTAGCACCTCCTGGCCCTGTAGACGGACGCCCCGAGACGCGTGCAGCTTCCCACCCCCACCGGCCAGTAAATGTCAAGCACTGGCATCGAAAGAGACGCCCGGCTCCGCCAGCGGGCGGCCGTTCCGGCAGTTGTGACGCCTGTTGAGAAGGCGCCAGCTGATGGGGCCGTACCAACGACGACGAAGCCGGTTGACGATGGCGATCGCTCGCTGTTCCGCTCTTGGGAGCCTGTCGAGGCTGTGATCGGGCCCCTGTTTTTTACACTATTGGGAGCCTTCGTCCGTCTCTACCGGATTGGTGCGGCAGACCGTGTCGTGTGGGATGAGGCTCACTTTGGAAAGTTCGGATCGTTTTACCTGAAGCACACGTATTATTTTGATGTGCACCCCCCGCTTGGCAAGATGCTCTGCGGTCTCTCAGGTTGGGTGGCCGGGTACAACGGCACCTTTGGATTTGAGTCTGGCCAGAAATACCCCGAGTACCTCCGTTATGAAGTCATGCGCGAGTTCAATGCCATGTTCAGCATCCTCGCCGTGCCGCTGGCCTATTTCACTGCTAAAGGCCTGAAACTTAGCCTACCGGGTGTGTGGATTCTCTCGCTGCTCGTTGCGCTCGAGCTCTCGTTCGCGACGCTGGCGCGTTTCATTCTGCTAGACTCGATGCTGCTTCTCTTCACCGTGGGTACATTCTTTTCGCTCGTGAAGTTCCACAACACGCAGCGTAGACCCTTCTCCTTCTGGTGGTGGTTCTGGCTCACGGCCACGGGGCTCAACATTGGTCTCACAACCTCGGTCAAGATGGTGGGCCTGTTCGTGATGGCTCTTGTAGGTGTTTACACGATCGTGGACCTGTGGGTCCGCTGGGGCCACCGCACTGTGTCGCTCGTCAAATATGGTTTCCATTGGATTGCACGTGTGCTGGCACTCTTGATTGTTCCCGGCCTGATCTTTGCTGCGGCATTCAAGATTCACTTCTTGCTGCTCACCAAGACGGGTGACGGGCTCGCCAGTATGTCTTCATTGTTCCAGGCCAATCTCGAGGACAGTGACATCTCTGGTGGTCCTTTAGACATTGCGTACGGGTCTAGGGTCACGTTCAAGCACCAGGGTATCTCCGGTGGTCTCCTGCACTCGCATATTCAAACATTCCCCGAGGGTTCCAAGCAGCAGCAGGTGACCACCTATGCTCACAACGACGCCAACAATGAGTGGGTAATTGAGTACCCTCGCTGGGAGGAGGCCTACAACGATAACCAGGCTATTCGTAAAATCACTGACGGCGACGTTGTCCGCCTTGTCCACTACAACACTGGCCGTAACCTGCACTCGCACGACGTTCGTGCGCCTATGCAAAAGGGCAGCAAGGAGGTCTCTTGTTACGGCAATAGCACTGTTGGCGATGAGAAGGACAACTGGATCGTTGAGATCGCTGAAACGCTGGGTTCGGAGAATAAATCTACTATTCACCCCCTTACGACCTCAATCCGCCTGCGCCACCAGTCACTTGGCTGCTACTTGGCTGCCGAGGGTAATCAGCTGCCTGAGTGGGGTTTCCGCCAGGGTGAAGTGTCCTGCATGCCCAATGTCTCCAAACGCAATAAGAAGATCTGGTGGAACGTGGACACGCACCACAACCACCGGCTTCCTGACGCCTTCAATCGCACTATGCCGAAGTCCAAATTCATGCGCGACTTCATCCAGCTGAACTTCGCTCAAATGGCCTCAAACAACGCCCTGGTGCCCGACCCAGACAAGGTTGACGACCTGTCGTCCCAGTGGTGGGAGTGGCCCATTGTTCGCCGCGGTCTCCGCATGTGCTCCTGGGGTGAGAACGAGGAGCGTTACTTCCTCTTCAGCCTGCCCTCGACGGCGTGGCTGACCACACTCGCTGTGGCTATTTTCGTTGTGCTTACTGGCGTGTACATCCTACGCTGGCAGCGTGGTTTCGAGGACTTCACGAGTCAGCAGCTTGAGCAATACGCTGTCGCTGGCATTGTCCCATTTTTGGGCTGGTTTTTCCACTATTTCCCGTTCATCATCATGTCGCGCGTCACTTATTTCCACCACTACATGCCTGCTTTATACTTTGCCATCTTCGTGCTGGTGTTCCTGATCGACACGCAAACGAAAGGCACAGTGCAGGCCAGCCTATACGGTGCGCTTTTCAGCATCACCGTGGCTTTCTTCTACTATTTCAGCCCCTTGGCTCTCGGTATGAATGGCAAGCCTGGCGACTTCGACTACATGCAGTGGTTCTCGACGTGGCGTATGGGCGCCTGAGCCTTGAGCATCGCTCAAAAGTAATGTGACATCGATTAAAAGGAGTTGTATAGCTCGAATGCAAACATATACATAACAGCTCGCGCGAAAAATTATGGCGCGTATGTAAAGACGCGAAGGGTCTCTGACGCAACGGCTAACTGAGAGCGGTGCCACGCGACGCGGTTGATCCGGCCGTTTCCTTGAACTTCGGGTGCCTCAATGATCTCAAAGGTTGTGGAGTCCAGCAGCACAATCCCACCATCCTCAAGGCCGACCGAAATGATATTGTTTGCAACGTTTACATCAACGGCAGTCGCTGCTGTCCGGAATGAAACCGATTTTAGTCGTTCACCATCGATAGTCCAAACACTCAAAGACTTGTCGCGGGATACTGTGACAAAAGTTGCAACATCGAGCCAACTGCAGTCCCAGATAATGCGCGTGTGGGCTTTTGGTTTGGAGAGCGAAGCAGTCATGGACTCCATGCTATGCAATATCCAGCCACGGTCGCGGGATACTGTCAATAAATATTGGCCGTCGGGCGAGAAGCGCGCTCTCGTCACCGTCAGCGTGTGGCCGCCCAAAGGCTCTAGTTGCCTCCAATTATCGGTCGTGTAAACACGAACGACAGCATGTTTGGCGCTGTTCGCTCTACAGCAGGTGGCCACAAATTCCCTGTTTGGCGACACGTCTACGCAGCTGATTTCGTAGCCGTGTCCATAAAGCTTTTCAATTTCGGGCCATAAGGTCAGCCGATGAAGCTGCTCCTCAAGCGGAATACGGTCAAAGTGAAGCAGTGTTTCGTCTTCCGACTCTTGCGCCTTGTTGGAAAGACCTAATGCAGGCACTGCTGCTGCTACCGGCAGCGAGACTTCCTCGCTTCGGGGCTGGTCGCCCGTAATGCCTGCCAGTAATTCGGCCACAGACTTGGGCTCCATGAATACACGGAGAATTTTCTCGTCGCCAGCGCTAATGAATCGCTCCCCGTCAATGGCAGCTATGCAAGTCATATCATACCCATGTATCTGAGGGCGTGACACTTCATAAAAGCCTCCGGGATTGATATTAATTGCGGCTGCCTCCGCGACGGGCTGGGTGACCTGTGACCACATGCGAGTTGTCTGATCAAGCGAGGTACTGAGTAAGTGGTTTCCAAACCAGGCTACGTCGGTCACCGACTTTGTATGTCCCGTCATCCCTGGCACTGGGCGCCAGTCTCGACGCGTCCATAAACGCCAAGAACCCGTCTTTGACACCGTTGCAACATGTTCGTCTGTCCACAATGCGGTCCAAAACCCGCCACTGGCACCAGTCGCCGTGCTGGCACCCATAATGGAGACGTCGCCAAGCCTGATTTGCGGCATCCAAAGGCTCTCACCTTCCTCTGTGCTAAAATGAGTCGAATCATCTCCTTCAGCCCAGATAATGAGCGACGAGTCGCTAGACGCAGACAGCAACTTGCTGCTGTGAGGATCCCACTTGAGACTTACGACCCAGTCGTCGTGGCCTATCAACAGAGCCTCAAACTTTGCGTGCCAACCATCGATCTGGTGGCTTTTTGTGCTCAAGCCGAGCTCCGAGCCATCCTCGCGGTCAAATCCTTCAACCAGCCTCCATAGTCGAACATACTTATCTTGTGAGCCACTGGCAAGTACAAGGTCTTGTCCTGCCGCACGAAAATCCAGACCCCGGATCCAACCTTCATGACCCTGAAGTTCTACCATCACTTCGCCACGTCGCAAATATATTGAGCCTGCAGTACCTCCAATGGCAAGAAATGAATTCGATATAGCAAGAACAAGTGGGTAGAAGCGGTCGTTGATTTTGAACGCAGCTACCTCGTGCAAAGTCCGGTCTTCAGCAGCCGATAACCTGTACTGCCTCAGATAGCCGTCAGATGTACCAACCGCAATCTCAGTCTTATCAATCGCTAGACAGGTCACAGACGTACCGAGCGATGCAAGGCGCTTGGGCTCGGCTTCAACGAGGTACAGGTCGCCTTCCTGGGTCCCCGCCAGCACTAGCTGCCCGTTACCAACCACGCAGGTTACCTGGGAACCCAAATCGTAAGTCTCAGTGATACCGTGGGTTGTCCATACGAGGAGGAACTGCTGCGAACTGTACAAGAGCTCCCCATTTCTCAGCCCGGCCGACTGAGGGACTCTGTTCGCGCCCGCAGCTATCAGATCAATCATATGACAAAGATATTTTTCGTCCCCAGTTACTTTACTCACAATTGGGCCAAGGGGGGCGGAAAAACTATCACCGTAGAGCCGCTGTAAAGGCAAAATCTGATTTAAGAATGCAAATTCTACATAGTTAAACAACCCACCCACCCATTTTTAATTCATATAAATGACGGTGTGGAAGCTGACGTATCCTTAGGACAGTAGCCATATGCAAGGGTTGTGATTTTTTTTGCAAGATTTATTGATACAAATCCAAACTTCCAGGACACTAAATCGTTGTGTCAGTTGGGAACTTGTCTGTGACACAGCCGTGCGATGCATCGCTCACCAGAGCAGCGAACTTGGCTAAAGTACCACGGAAATAGCGCGGAGCAGGTGGAGTCCACTTGGCGCGACGGCGAGCCATTTCCTCCTCAGGAACAAGAATATCGATTTTGTTATTGTCCGCATCAATAATGATGCGGTCACCGTCCTGAGCCAAGGCAATAGGCCCGCCCACAGCTGCCTCAGGTACGATGTGGCCGATTAGGAATCCGTGCGAACCGCCAGAAAAGCGCCCGTCTGTGAGCAGAGCAACATCCTTACCAAGACCGGCACCCATGATCGCCGAGGAGGGTTTGAGCATCTCAGGCATGCCAGGGCCGCCCTTCGGTCCTTCGTAACGAATGATCACTACTGTCTTCTCACCATGTTTGATCTCGTTCTTTTCCAAACCCTCCATGAAAGAGTCCTCATCATCGTAGACCTTGGCAGTGCCCTCGAAGCGTGTTCCCTCCTTGCCCGTAATCTTACCAACGGCGCCTTCAGGCGCGAGAGTACCTCTTAGAATCTGTAGGTGGCCCGTGGGCTTCAGGGGATTCGTTACAGGAGAAAAGATCGGCTGATTCGAAGGGAGACTTGGCAGATCAGCAACAGTGTCCGCAAGGGATTTGCCCATGCACGTCATGGGCGAGCCATCGAGCAGACCCTCCGACAGCAGGAACTTGATGACGGCGGGCGTGCCTCCATACTGCTGCAGGTCTGCCATGACGTACTTGCCCGACGGCTTGAAGTCGGCAAGAAGGGGAGTGTTGTCGCTGATACGCTGGAAATCGTCAATGGTCAGCTCGATATCGACGCTATGAGCGATCGCAATCAAGTGCAACACAGCGTTCGTGGAGCCGCCGGTAGCAATGATGTAGGCAATAGCATTTTCGAACGCCGTACGAGTCATGATGTCGCGTGGTTTTAAGTCAAGCTTGAGTAGGTTCAGCATAACATTGCCCACCTCATCGCACTCCTTTTGCTTCTCCGGCGAGATTGCCGCAAAAGATGATGAGCCAGGCATCGACATACCTAGAACTTCGGCGGCCGAGGCCATCGTGTTTGCCGTGTACATGCCGCCGCAGGCGCCCGAGCCGGGACACGCATGTCTGACAATGTCCTGTCGTCCCTCTTCGTCCAAATTTCCCGCAAGGTACTCACCATAGCTCTGGAAAGCGTTGACGACATCAATGACTTGGCCCTTGCGTGCACCACAAGTGGCTTTGCCGGCCTGAATGGTGCCACCGTAAACCATGATACTCGGCCGGTTCACGCGGCCCATGGCCATAAGGCAGCCAGGCATATTTTTGTCGCAGCCTGGGATAGAGATATTAGCATCGTAGTGCTCTCCGAGTGTCTGGGTCTCAATCGAGTCGGCAATGATCTCGCGGGATTGCAGCGAGTAACGCATGCCCTTGGTGCCCATCGAGATACCGTCGGAGACACCAATTGTATTGAATTGCATAGCCTTGAGGCCGGCATCGTTCACTGCTTTTGAAACTTTGAAGTTCAGATCGAGTAGGTGGTGGTTACAAGGATTACCAGACCACCACACACTTGAAACACCCACTTGCGGCTTCTGGAAGTCGGACTTGTCGAAGCCAACCGCGTAGAGCATGGCCTGCGACGCGCCTTGAGACTTGGGCTGCGTAATGATCTTCGAGTGTTTGTTGAGACCATCAGTGGCAGTGCTCTTCAGCCTTTTCGGATAGTGCGTCGCCTTACGCGCCAACCGACAAGTTTGCATCATCGTATCAGATGCTCAAATCAAGATCTCTGCGGTCAAGGCGATATATGATTGTGATGCGCTGACTCAATGCCCGTTATCGGCACGCCTGGCTGACTGTGGAGAATCCCCGCAGAAATGATTGGTCGAGGCGCGCAGTGAATAGACCATGCAGCCAGACATTTATGTTATGCAATTGAGTTTCTATCACTACTAGATTTTAAATATATCATTGAGTTAGTGCCTGCAAGGTCACAACGAGCTGCCCTTCTCGGACGCAAGGTGACCTAGCTGAGCCAGCTGCGCCTCTTCAGCATCCCCGACCTTTTTATTCCTGATGGCCAAGAACGTGTTCCATAAGAGACCGACCATACCAGCAAACACAATGCGGAAATTGACGGGGACAAATGTGAAGTTAATATATTGTGCGGGCACCCACACAGAAAGTCCGACGGTCACAACCCTGGCCCAGTTTTGGGTGACGCGGTCTACAATCACGTCCGGTCCTTTACCTTCAAGGAGCGCCGTAGCCGAAAAATAAAGCGGGATGTAGATGAACGGGCCGATAGCAAGCTGGTCTACGGCCGTCCGGTAAAGACCTGCTTTCCAGGCGGGAAGACCATTTCCTAGCTTGTTGACGAACGGGTAAGTCACGAAGGCCTGCAAAGGGCCGAAAATCAACCCACCATAGGTGACTGCTCGCAGCGTCCGGTATTTATCATATTGATTCCAGACGTCGCCACGGTTAAGGATGGATTGTGCAATCACATCGCCCGTCCCAAAGATTACGCCGATAGTTGCGGAGCGCCTTATAGCTGGATGATGCAATAGACGATTCAGCATGTGGTCAAGGCTGGCCGCTTCTCTCCCAGAACAAGTTTATCGCTGCACGCCGGCGATCCGCGTCAGCGAGCGCTCGTAGTGCATAGTGGGCCCTGCTGACCACTAGCCGAGCACCAAACCCTGGCTCCGCCGGTACTGGCGGGACTTCCCCATTGCATATCCACACCTTCTTGTGATGCGCTGCGCCCCCCAGAAGGCCAGCCACTGAGCTGGCCATAAAGTAGGTAGCTAGGAGGCGGGTCAGATTCATCAAAGACAACCTGCTCACGAGGTACAGTTTTCTTTTGGGTGGGACATCTAGCGAGCGCTTCAGGCCGGAAATCCGCCTGGCATGCACAGCGGCGGCCGGCTCGCATGCGCAGGTATGGATCGCTTTCGCTCAGTTGTTCATCGTGCAGGCGTAACGTTTGGCCGCGGCGACCAGGTGCAGATGCCCCAACCCGATTCGTCTGCTCAGTTGGGAGGGAAACGTGGAGCCGGCATGTGCTGCGTCGAGGAAGAAACGCAGCTTCTAGTGACGACGGACGCGCACTAAAGCTCCAGATAATCATCCCAATACCAATATTAGCTAGGAGATAGCATAAAGGCCCTCCAGGTCTTTGTTTTTCCAATGGACTGTAGCTTTAGGCGGCCACGGAGCTCCGAGGTTCTCCACATTGCAACCTAAACGGGTGATTGGGTCAGGGCTGCTTGCGCAGCGGGCGCTGTGGCGAGATCCGGGACCGCCTTCGGTCGTGACGTGTGCCCCCCCCCATACGCAGGCTCTGGTCGATTGCTGGCCCGAGCCAGTCGTGCCTATGAGATTCGACAGCCTCAACCGCTCGCTCACCTCTTTATAAATCAGTTCAATAGTTAAATGCCCACCGTTCACAGCACCACCAGCACACCCCACAGTAATATCACGACAGTGGGCGAGGGCCCGCATCCCTGTCAGTCGTGCTCGCAGTGTCGCCTGAACGCAAAATCAAGGGGCGCACCTGCCTGCGGTACACCTGCGTGCTAGGCAACGCTGGGTGCCCGTTGCTTAGGCAACAAACGGAGCACCATGCATAACCACTTGACACCAGGACGACGGGTGAGGCGACCTCGCGTGGGCCAAAAAGGTCCGCAGTTGTGTCTGCTTGGCAGGTCCGGAGACCTTGAAAGTCACTCCGCTGTCAATCAAGGGCATTTAGTAACTCTGCCTACCCTTGTTTACAGCATCATGGCACTAACTAGGTCGCTCATCTCTTGAAGGCGCGCATCCTTCGCGCATATGCGGCTCTGCGGAGGAGGTGTAAGGGCAAGGGTGAGGGCTGCGGGGCGGTGTTGCCGAGTACTGTCCACTCGTAGAGTCACAAGGGATGGACTGTGGGGCGTTTCTTGGACTAAGTAGCAACCATCAGCCAGTAATTGCTTGCTAGGTGTAATCTTGCGGCTTGGGTTTTGGTGCCTCGGCGGCATATGTCTCCAATGCCGCATCGGGAGCACCTTCGCGCGTCATCTCATGTTGGCTGCCTAGCCGGGGTTGCATGGCGCGCTATCGCGACTCTCCAGTTCGTGCTGCTGCGCAGGAGTCTGCAAGGCTCCAGGGCAACCTTTCCTGCCCAGGCATGGTGGCCGATTGCAGCCAAAATATTATGGCCTCGAAGGTAAGTGAGTGCCTCCTAAGATAGAGCTACAGAGTGGGCGGTGGCATTTCAATTATCGGCGTCTGTGCGGGGCTTCGAAAGACAGCGGCCACGAAAGCGGGCGGCGGGGTTCTGCTTGGAGAGGCGGGGGCACATTAGCGGGTCGCAGTGAGGCGCGCCACGTTAGCGGGCTTCTGGGAGAGAACTTGGGGACCAATGCTCCGTACGGTGGTCCGATACAGTTTGCATGTGAGACGCGCGGGGCAGCATCACAAGTTGTCAATGACTTGGGAGCGTAGTTGGCTCTGCCCGCTGTATTAAGGTTAATGCTGCCAATTTTGTACAAGGTGCCAACCAGTGAGGACTTCAATAGTCACCGTTTCACCTCGCGCATGCCAGAAATAGCCTGCTTCCCCTAGAACAGTGCACTCGTTTGCTGTGCGTGTCCACCTTTCACTCATGGGCCTCCCCCGGCAAGACACGATTACCCGGAGCAACGCAGGTGCATGGCGCCTGCAGAATCTCACATCCCCCCTTGCTGCATCAAAGGTGATCTGCGCAAAGGATGCCGGGCGCCGGCCCGGACTCCATGGTTACGGGCAAGCGTGGCCAAATTGGGTCGGCCCTCACCGCGAGAGTAATACCGCGAGCTTGTTAGGTCCATTCTGCGTGCATAAGCTCTCGAGGAAGCCGCCCTAGCGCAGACGTCGGCATGGGGTGCTGTCAGAGCCCGCTGCACCTCTTACATCATCTGCTACCTATGCCCCAAAGGGGAAGAGGTTAGGCTGCAGGCTACTGCAAGCAACGCCTGTGCATGCGGCCAGGGGGTGAGTATAAATAAGCCGGGGTACCCTTCAGCGGGCGCTGAAACCTTTCGCGAATTTTGAATAAAAATGCACCGCACATACTCGCTGAGAGCCTCGCGCGCCCCGTCCGCCCAGGACCTGCTGAGCCCGCCCCCGCCCCGCTCATCGACGAAGACCGGCCGCTTCTTTGGCAAGGGCTCGCTGTCGCACTCGCTGCGCCGCTCGACCGCTGGTTCGTTCGGCCCTGAGCTTGCCCGCCGCCTGGCTGTTCTCGTGAAGATGGAGAAGAACGTCATGCGCTCTATCGAGCTGGTTGCCCACGAGCGCAAGGAGGTTGCCAAGCAGCTGTCCCACTGGGGTGAGGAGACCGACGACGAGGACGTCTCGGACGTCACCGACAAGCTCGGTATTCTCATCTACGAGATGGGAGAGCTTGAGGACCAGTTCATTGACAAGTACGACCAGTACCGTATCACTTTGAAGTCGATCCGCAACATTGAGGGCTCGGTTCAGCCCTCGCGTGACCGGAAGCAGCGTATCACCGACCAGATTGCGCAGCTCAAGTACAAGGAGCCCAACAGCGACAAGATTGTTGTTCTTGAGCAGGAGCTCGTCCGTGCTGAGGCTGAGTCGCTCGTCGCTGAGGCCCAGCTGTCCAACATCACTCGTGAGAAGCTGAAGGCTGCCTTCAACTACCAGTTCGACTCGATCCGTGAGCACGCCGAGAAGCAGGCTCTGATTGCCGGCTACGGTAAGGCTCTTCTTGAGCTGCTCGACGACTCGCTGGTCACCCCCGGTGAGATTCGCCCTGCTTACGACGGCTTTGACGCTGCCAAGCAGATTGTTCAGGATGCTGAGAGCGCCCTGCGTGACTGGACCATCGACCAGGCCACTGTCAAGCCCACTCTTTCGATCCGCCGTGTTGACACTGCCGGCTACACTGACGAGCAGGGCCAGGACTGGGACGTCAGCAAGGAGGCCGACACACACGCTGCCGACAAGGTGGCTGCCTAAGGAGTTCTCTCACAAGCGCTTAAGCTTGTAAAGCCCTTACTTGTCAGGTAAGGCTAGTCCCTTGTAGTGATAGTGAATTGTATTTAATACGCTACTGGTGAGCAATTTCTAGTGCAGACTGAAAATGCTCGCAGAGGATGTAGATGCCGAAAAGCGGCCTGCTTTGTCGGGATTGCTAGCACCTGATGCGTGGCTTAATTCTGGGCCCACCCCCGCTACGCCGGCGCAACTATGCGGCGCAACTGCCCAACTACGTCATCGACTGCGGGCTACGTGACGTTGGCTGCAACCCAGCCACCCCGTGCCAGGCCTGGGGGCAACGCGGCTTTTCCCATAAGGGCGGGCGCCGGATCGCAGGATGGGCCTGGTAGCTCAGTCAAAGCGTAGCCATAATGAGCACAATTTGGCTGCAATTTTCACCCGGATGTCGCGAGAAAGCCTAGGCTGACGCGGGGTAATTAGATGCATCGCGCGCGCAGCTGCGATCTACTGGCCCTGAGGGGGAGGGGGGTTCAGCTCCCAGCAGGCAAGGCGGACTACTGCAGCTGCGGGCCGAAGCGTTCGAAGTAAAGCTATGAGCCTACCGCTATTATGCAATTGAGAATGCTGGTCCAGCCATGAAGGATAATATGCTCCAGAAATTATTATAACTGCCGCTAAGTGGAGGTTCCGTTGCTTGTTTTTACACTGTCTGCTCATAATTAATATCGTCGACTAAACGACGGCCAAACAGCCGTTTGCACTGCTCCTTATTGAGGCTATGTAATTGCTGGTGAGAGCGGCATGCGCTAGCTCTCAGTGACTTCCATACTCTTACACGTAATTCTGCTATTCGTGGCGCAATTTTTTGGTCAAAGGCTCGACATTGTTCTCTTCGCCAACGTCCTCGAGGCCTTCTGACTCTTCGTCGACTGTGAGACCCAGGGTTCGCTTATACCCCTCTACGACGCTCTCGTAAGTTTGATTAATGGCCTCGCGCTGTTGTGCAGCATCGAGGCTTTGGAGACTTTCGAAATTGCGCTGCCAAAGGCGCTCTTTGACAAACTTGCGGTACTCTTTCGGCTCAGTTGGATCCTTTTTCAAAAGAAGCAGCTCCAGGGTGCGCTCAAGTTGGCGCGCAGGCATCTTGTGCTTCAGAAGAAGCTCTTTGACAAAGGTCTGCTCAATGGGCAATGCCAGATCGTCCAGTGTCGAATCTGCCTCGAATCGCGTCAAGTCCGCACGGTCTCTCATTTCATCGAATGCCTCGTTTGGGTCCTCCACTGTGATCTCCCGGACCGAAGAATCTGCGACAAATAATTTTGTGAGACCATTGAATAGATTCTGGCCTAGACCGCCTCGCTGATACGGCGGCAAGATGAGGAACTGTGAGATCCTTTTACGTACCAGCCCATTCTGTCCTGGCGCAGTCTCGTCAAAGATTGTGCCAGTCTCATAATAGAAGTAAGGATAAACGGTCGTAAAGCCCACGAAGTTACCAGTATCCTTTTCGAATACCAGGTAAATTTCCCAACGACTGTCTTCTTCGTCAATGTAGGAGCCAGCCTCAATGAAGAATAGCACAAACGGCCGCACGCGACGCAGAAACTCGACAGACTCAGATAAATTGGTTTTGTAGACCTCAAAATTATCGAATTCGAACTGTCTGATGCCGGGCGGTCTGAAAGTTTCGGCTTCTGCCGACGTCGCAGCTTCCCACTCAGCACGCTCTGTATAGACACCCTCCGGCAAAAACTTTTGGAGCACTTCCACCGGGTCAATGGCGTCGTCGTCTTTGAGTTTCGACTCAAAGATCAGCAACGGCCGCATCGTTCTAGGATGGAACTCGAGATGTATCTTGGGATCAAGATACCCCACTAGTGACTCCTTGTCACCAAAGATGGGGTATGTGAACAGCGGATGAAAGCTGCTGTCCCCAATCTGGATGGTGAGGGCATTGTTTGTACTCACCGGCTCAGTCTCACTCATCGCTCAACGCTTTCACTTAGGCCTACCCTTCTGTGAGCTCGCAAGGAGTGTCACATAGTCCCGGACGCGTAGTGCACCTTCCTGCGCCTGTGGGTCACGTGCGTAATTAGCTGAGCGCGCGTCTGTGGGGATTTCCACTGTCGCAAACCTTGTGACCCTGGCGCTCGACGCCAGCCGGTATAATCTCTCGACGGTAGCCGCAATGTTACCGAGTAAGAAGTTCAGGACACAGGCGCAACAGGCTGCCTACGAAAAGACGTGGTTTGCGCGCTATCGACGTGCCGCCACGCGCAACTCCCTCGTTTATGTCGGAATCCCCGTGTTCGCCACGATGTTTGCAGGTACCTACTTCTTGACTGAATTTGCAAAAGTGCGTCACGAGCAGCATGATCGCAAGCAGACAGAGGTGTCGGAGACCGAGAAATTAGCTCTCAGCGGAAGGCGCCGCCAGATTAACATCAATGACGAGTACTACCGCTTGCAGCAGCTTGATATTGACAACTGGGAGCAGAAGCGGGTGAAAAGATTACCGGGTGAGAGCAGCAACGTCTGGTGACGCGTGTGATTCGCAAGTCAGCTGTATATAAACTTCTGAGCGGGTCAAATGAGCATTCCCGTATTTCTTGGTACATATTTATCTGTAAAATTCAGGGCGGGAATCAGCCTTGCGGCTGGATACCAAACTGACCCACAATGGGCAGGCTCCCGGCAACATAATGTTGCAGCAACGACCTGCGCTGCCACTCATTCAGCCGAGATACAGGCACCTTACCGCGCGACAAAAAGACCACAACGTCCACCGCGAATTGGTGCACCGCGAGAATGCGGCTCACAATAGCAACAGTGAGACTTGGAAGACGTTGCTTCTGGGTGGTGGTTTCAACAATTAGAACGGTCATTCCAGGCATCTTACCCATCGAAAATATGGCATTGCCCAGTATAAGCCTCGAGACACCACTCACCGTCTCCTCAATATCGAATGCAAAGTGCTGCAGACCATTTACTTCGAGAGTCTGGGAGATCGCCCCGAGCACAAATAGCACTTGTAGCTCCACGTCGAGTTTGGTGACCGTATGAAGGAAACCAAAATCGCCTGTTCTCATGTGCAGTACTCCGGGGTCGCCATTCACGATTACACCGCCCATCATTTCTTTATTGAAGAGCGTATCGTATTTGAAGTTCTGAGTTTGGTTACCATCTGAAGTAACCCAGATTTCTCCAAACTCCCCTGAACGACAAAGCATCTTCGTCTCAGGGTTGACTATGGCCACTTGCGTGTTGACAGGCACCATGCCGCTATCTTGCAGGTGAAGGGCATGCTTGCAGTTGGCGGGGTTGACAACAAGCACAAAGCCTTGCCGCAGCGCTACAGGGTCCAACCAGAGGTCGATGGGATTTAGACCCATATAACTGCGAGTTGCAATCATGGGGTTACCGGTAGTACCATAGGCCATATTGATTGCAGTACTTTCAAGGCCCACGCTTGCAAAGGTCAAACGCATATCGTTGACGACAGTCTTATCCACTCGGCCCTGGGTTGATACGACTAGATTCCCGAGCCCATCGAGCTGATAACCTTTGACTTTCGATAGCTTAGTGGCGTGCTTTAGCATGTTAGTGGTTGCATACCCATCCTTGACCTTGTATCTGCTTGTTGTCAGAAAGTAGATGGTCGGATTATTCGCATAATCCACCGGCGAGACCATAAGCGTTGATGCACCCAAATAGGTACCAAGGCAGCAAGTGTAGAGGAACCCGAGGCCAGAAGTGCTACGAACACAGCCAATGATGGGCTTAGTCGCGGACATTTGGCATGTTTCCTTCTGGATTTTGCACATTCCAAGAATTGCCGCGTGGCTCAACTCGGAGGCAATGAAGCTATGGTCAGGTTTCCAATAGACCCACACCAGGGCTGGAAAATTTGGCGCCAATGACCTTGGATCCATGCGGATGTTCCGCGTGCTTATCCCGGGTGGGGGCTTGATTTTGGCAGTGTTGTGCAATTTACCGATCGTGACGTTCCGTTGCTTCAAAAACTGATGAATAGGTTTCTCATCCATCATAGCCTGAGTTTCGTGATTGCCAAGAATAAATGAAACCTTATACCGTTGGAAAATTTTGACGAGTGCGTTCATGTCCTCATTCAGGCGCTCAGTGTTTACTGGACCAAGGGGAACAACCGTAACACCAAGCAGAAAGCACGCAAGGACTGCCACAACGAAATCCTGACTGTGTGTGTAAATCAATAGGGCTACATCACCCCCGCGAGCCCTGAGGTGCTCTTTCAGGTAGCTGTAAACACCAGCAACCTCCTGATCCAGTCTTCGGCGAGTTGTTTCCCTGTTAGATTCATTTGGCCGGCCACTGACTGTTAGATATGCAAGCTCCTCAGGCTGAGCGCTGGCCCGCCATTGGAGAATCTCCGTAAGGGACGTAAACTCCGCGAGATCCTTACTCCTGAAACGCTCATCGGGAACTTGAAGCCGCAGATCGACACCAGAGAATTGCTGCTCTTCCTGCCCAAGGCTTTCAAGACGAATGTGTGAGCTGGCTGCCGACCAGATACCCCCAAGAGGGTCTTGACCCTCGGGAATCCAATTCAGACTACTGATGTCGAATTTGACATGCGCGGCCACTAGAGTGCCGCTCATAACA
>JANIVI010000003.1:0-111090 GCA_030555755.1 Wickerhamiella kazuoi | reverse complement strand
CCACCACGCCTGATGGTGTCTTGAATATTTTCCAGAAGTGCCGCTCTATTTTGCTTAGCTGGGATACCATCAGAGGTGCTCGTACTGAGAAGCAATAAGGAGGGTTTGGTCAATTGCTCATTGATTTTACCTCCACTCTCAAGGAAAGCACCGTTGAGATGGTTGTCTCTCGAGTGATTCCAGTCGATTGCAGCTACAACTGTCTCCGCTTCCTGTGAGATTTTCCACAGAGTCCCACCCAATGAGTGGCCAGAGTTGTATGCGGTGATAGTGAGCTCAGAAAGTCTCGAGTTTCCCAACGCGCTGAGAGAAAGCGGCTGCGAGTATTTGACAGTTTTGATTTTGTCGAAAAATTCCCTCACTTCGTTGACGCTTAGAAACGGATCGCGGAAGGGGCCGCAGAGTCCCTTAGATCGATACGCCTCCTCGACAACTAATTTACCCATTGCCACCACGGGTACAGTAGCAAATACAGGCACTTGCGAGAATTCCGGGACAGTTTTGCACATATAGCAGTATGCACCCAAGTGGGAAACGGTAGCATGCGTTAAGAGGATCATATCTATTGATTTTGCCTCTGCAGTTAGATTGTCGAGCCTTGCATCCAAGGACGGGTTCCAGCCGGCATCAATAAGTACCCTAGCATCACTTCCATCGACTGTCAGTAAACTCTGATAGATGCCATCCCTCACGGAAGCAAGCGGCTTGAATCGTACCATCGACAGCTCTAGCTGGTGCACGCTCGTTCCCTGGCCGGTGTAGACCGATAGTTGGGAGGCAAGTCAGCCGCCGGGGTGCACGTGCCCCAGTGGAGGATCAGAAAGCATGTGAGGCTACTCGGTATAACACTAAAAAAAGGATTGTGACAGATTAATCACTTCGGAAGCTGAGCGCGAGCTTACATGGCCGCTGCGGGGCTCAGTATATTTGACGTTCCCCTGAATTGCGCGCGTCTCACTTTCGACTTGTTTTTTGCCAACGGCCATGCAGTAAGCAAGCGACTCCTGTATTCTTGGTATGATATCCTGGCTGACTGCCTCACCCCAGAGCATGTCAAGGTGTTCGTATCCGGGGACGCCAGATATGCGCGTGGAAGATGGTAGCTCGCTCAATAGCGCCTGAAGGTCTAGGAGGCTGTCATTCATACCATATATTACTGCGATTGGAATGCGGATGTTTCTCGTGGGGTATCGCAGGACGCGACTAAACCGTGAAATAGCGCTTGGCCTCAATGAATTGTCGTCATACATTTGAAAAGTTTTGGCCCGTATGATCTGAAACCAGTGCACAACACACTTTACCGATGTGAAAGAATACAAGTGCGCATATCCGACCATTTTCTGTGCGTACGTGATATTCCGTGATTTCCAATAGAACAGCCAGTCCAATGCCAAATCGATTACCCGCACAAACAGGGGAGGATACATGATGTTCTGCCAAAATATAGCGCTGCGCAGAATGATTTTGTTTCCGAATATCATGTAAAGTAAGGACGGCGAGGCATTCGTGAAAGTTTGTACAAATGAGTTTACTCCTGGCGGCGCCATTGCTGGAGCCAAAGCAACGAAAGCGTGTACTTTTCGTGTCAACTGAGGATGGATGGAGAAGGAAGCAAATGCTTGAGCAGAGCCCTGAGAAAATCCAATGTAGGCAAGGCTCTCTTGTCCTGTTGTTCTGAGAATGTACTCGATGGTGTCCGGAATATCGAATAATGCTAGGTCGTCGATGCTGAAGTTCCAGAACTCAGCTGATGTAGAGGGTTTGCTGATGTGTTTGCTTGAATACTTATTCCCCCGGTTATTTCCTAGCCAGACGTCATACCCCTGGTCAGCCAAAGCAAAGGCCACAGAATGCGAAGGGTCCGTGCAGGCTACCCACACCTCAGAATTCATTAGAAGGCCGTGATGAAGGTATACTACAGGTTTCCTGATCGGAGGGCCATCGCGCCAGGGTTCCCCCTGACCCCCTGCTATCCGGTGAACGCTAAGCAGATAGCCGTCACGAGTTGGGACCACGTGCTCTTCCGCTTCGTAGCGGAAGATATCGCACAGCTCGACAAATGAGCCGGCGCTACACACTCGGTTGACGATAGCCTTCAACGCAGGATCATTACGGTAATTGGCCTCACTGCTGGTCCTCTTATTGCGGAGCAATCGCCTGCTCTGCTCAGTGAACCACTCAATCACTCGGTTGGGCAGCAACATAGTGATTGCAGTTATAAGCGCTTCCGCGAACACGAGAATCACGGACAGCACCAGCATGGCTGACTCCAGTAGCATCTGTATTAAGCCGATCATCTTTATCACCGCACCGAGACCGCAACTTGCGTGTATTCGCTTGCTGGCCGACAGTTGCGGTGCTTTTGAAAAGGCCCCGCTGGGCGTATCCCACTAGCAACGGCGAAGGTTAGGGCGCCAGGCGGCTGGCTCTCATCCGATAAAGTCGGGTTGAATCATGAAGTCGGGGTAAGGGTTTTCGCATGTGAGAAGCTCAGTATCGGCTGGTGGATCACCAAGGCCACCAGAGCCAACGCGCTTGCTTTTTCGTGTTATCGTCAGAAGACTTTTCACCGGATTCGCTGGCTCCAGTGGCTGGTAAATGCGATGACTGGGCGTGTGGGGCATTGAGTATCAGTTTTCGCTCAGCAATATCCACAGCGCGCAAAATCGCCTCCTCGCGCTCCTGGCGCAATCGCTCAGCCGCTAGCAAATGGCCTCTTCCAGGCCTTTCAAAAGCACTGGTGCCATCTTGCTTCACGCCTGGTTCACTGGCGTGATCTTCAGCACTAGACGGCTTCATAGACATACCACGCTGCCTACTTTCAAGGTCCTCAAGCTGCTGCTCGGAAAGATTGTTGAACAATCGCTGGCGCAAGCGAAGTTGGGCACGATATGGCACAGAGAAAACATTATCATATCCATCATTCCAGCGGTAGAAGAACACGCCTACAACAATGACTGTGAATACGGAAAATCGGCCCATAAGCTTGACGCCTGCGTTAAACCCACGGTCTCCTTTTCGCCTTAATATTTTGAACTGCCCAGGGTACCTCTCACTAAGTGGCCGCGGAGTATAATTAAGACGTCTCATCGATTCCTTAACCTCGCGATAATTTTCGGGCTCCTTCGGTATCATTGACCAGGTCCTTGGTTTCCCCGGAGCGCTGTACTCAGAAGGATAACCCTCCGCAGGCCTTTGGTCTGCAGCATCGTATGGATTGTAGGGTGCTTTAGGCTGTTTCCAGCCGCGCGGGTTGGACCTACGTTCAACCATGTCGTCAAGGCGATATGGTCGCTCTCTCCCAGGCCAATCTCAGCTTCGCGAAATGTCAATGACTAAGGTGCGCATGCGCGTTCAAGCTGCCATGCTGTCCATATTCAGCGTGGAAACGCTGGATACACGTCTAGAGGCTTCTTCTGATGTGCAAAAGGAGGCGATTGTTGCAAGATCACACAAATCGCTCTGGACTTCTCCTGAATTCTGGGTTTACATTGTCTGCTTTTTAGTCTGTGTGCCGCTAATGATCAAAGCACCCTACGACGTATCGCAGCCATCGAACCCCAACTGGGACAAATTCAGCCAACTGTTGACTCCAGGATGGATGGGTCGACCAGTAGACAACTCAGACCTACAATACCAAGGTTTTCGAAACAATTTCCCGGTGTTGGCAGGACTTGTTGTGTGCGACTTCTTGCTTCGCCAAGTGGCCTCACGCTTGCAATTGTCCCGACTCAGCTATGACTTACTTTTTGGCCTCATATTTATTACTGCTTTACATGGTATTTCTGCAGTGAAGATAATTGCCATCACATTTGTCAACCTGAGGATTGCACGCACATTTGACATTCGAACTGCGAAGGCTCTTACTTGGACGTTCTGTGTTGGCCTGCTATTTGCTAATGAGTGGTGTGGAGGCTACCCACTAGGTGGGATCAGCCCAAAGCTCTCTTGGCTTGATGCTCTGGGCATCATGCCTAGATGGGAGGTCTTTTTCAAATGCTCTATTCTGCGTATGATTAGCTTCAATTTCGACTATCTGACCATGAAAGATGCCCTTCTGAAGGGAGTCAGGACACCAGAAATCGAAAAACAGAAACGTAATGAAGAGTGGTTGCGTTTGAACACACCTAGGCCAGAAGTCGATTACTCTTTTTCAAACTTCCTAAGTTATGTGCTTTATGCCCCTTTATATCTGGCTGGGCCAATTGTGTCCTTTAATGATTATATGGCGCAGACCGAACGCCGCCTCCCATCCACCACTTTCACGCGCACCTTTCGCTACGCTATTCGCTTTTTCATCTCCCTGCTGTGCATGGAACTGATAATGCATTATACGTACGTGGTTGCGATCTCAAGTGAGCGCGCTTGGGATGGCGCAACACCATTTCAAATCTCCATGATCGCATTGTTCAACCTCGCCCATATCTGGCTGAAGCTGCTTCTACCTTGGCGCTTCTTTCGTCTGTGGGCATTAGTTGATGGGATTGATCCTCCCGAAAATATGATACGCTGCGTGGCTAACAATTACTCGGCGCTCGCCTTCTGGCGCTCCTGGCATCGCAGCTTTCATAAGTGGGTGGTGAGGTATCTCTATGTACCTCTTGGAGGCAGTGGCAATTCGACCGTCAACTCTCTCATTGTGTTCACATTCGTCGCTATCTGGCACGACATTCAGCTTCGGCTTCTGATCTGGGGATGGCTTGTGGTCTTCTTTGTTCTTCCCGAAATTCTCGCCAGCAGGTTACTCCCCGTTCGCAAATTTGGCGGACAGTGGTGGTATCGTCATGTATGCGCACTAGGCGGTGTTGCCAATGTTTGGATGATGATGATTGCCAATTTGGTCGGTTTTGCTGTAGGCGTGGACGGTATCAAGGAGATGCTATATGATATGTTCCATACGGCAGCGGGTCTTTCGTATGTCATTTTAGCGTCCACGATGTTATTTGTTGGCGTTCAGGTCATGTTCGAGCTTCGGGAGTCTGAAAAAAGAAGAGGTATCGACCTCAAGTGCTAAGAGCTGGACTCCGCACCCCTTATATACATAATATATATATCCACAAACTTGTGCATGTGCATGCAGTAACATGTCAATGTTTTCATTTGTGTTTCCTTTTATACTCACCAGGCGTTTCGATGGTCCTTTTGTCTTGAAATATGCCCACCCGCCGCCGACGCGCCTGAGCCTCGAGCTTGCGCAATGTCGCTTCCTGACCATTGAACTCAGCACCAACCTTTGCCTCATAGACGACGCCCCACCCATTGCGCAACATTTCACGGCTCACACTTTTGCGGCCCGTTAGCTTCCACACATGCGCGTCACCAACCAACCGACCGTACTGATCTTTAGCCAGTAAGTCAACACGAACACGCCGTCCCAATAAATATTTGCGAAGCCATGCTAAGGCTTCGCTGCTATAAGGCTGTCCGGGCTTTCCGAAGTGTGCAGCTTCGGGTGCATCGACTCCGGCAAGTCGTATGTGCATTGTCTTATTTTTCAGCCCTTTGGCATTAACTCTAGGCATTGGTCGCAGCCATCCCCAACCAGCCAAGTAGCCTCCAGGCGTATGATAGAAATGGAAATTGTCACCGTCACCCACAGAGGTAACCTTTCCCAAAAGCGAGCGTCTCCGTAGGAATCTAGGAGGTAATACATCAACACTTGGTATGCGGCGAAAAAAGCTTCGATAAATCCAGCGTACAGCAAGGATTCCAGTAGCTATGCTGGATCCTGCTAGCCAGATTCTGATTGTATCTTGCGAGCCATCTCGCTCCGCTGGCGTCATTGAGTTTCTCAAGTCCTATATCCCCAAGGGCGCCTGAAGGCAACATCGCGTCGCATTTGTACACAAACAGGTAAGCTACACAGCAGAACGCGTCCCTGCTCACGTGCACCCCGGCTGACGGGACGAGAAGACTGTTGTGCCCCAAGAGTTACAGCTACAGATGCTAACTTCGCCCGCCAATCGAATTGCTGTGCAAGTATCATGCTAAAAAGGTGGCTGACTGCAGCCAGGAAGAATTTTCTCCACGATTTTTATGCAGACTTTCGGATACGAGCGCCTTACTACGTCTCCGATTGGAAAGATGCTTTGAACTACCGCGTGGTACCCTCGACCGTGTACATTTTTTTCGCTAATCTTTTGCCGGCAATTGCGTTTGCGCAAGACATGTTTGACCGTACTAATGGTGCCTACGGTGTGAATGAAGTGCTCATGGCGTCCGCGATGGGGGGCATAGTATTCGGCCTTTTCTCCGGGCAGCCGTTGGTTGTCGTAGGCGTAACGGGTCCCATCACCATCTTCAATTACACAGTCTTTGAAATAATTGTGCCGAGGGGTACCCCTTATTTTCCGTTCATCTGCTGGATCTGCATTTGGTCTTTTATCCTGCACACTATGATCACTATAGCAAACGGCGTGCGATACATGAGGTATGTGACCCTCTTCAGCTGTGACATCTTTGGATCTTTCATTAATATCATTTATATTCAAAAGGGAATCCAGATTTTAACTCGACAATTTCGAGTGGGTAGCGAGGAACCTGCGAGCATCGCGGGTGCATACTTCAGCATTGTCACTGCGCTCAGTCTCTTTATGTTCGGTATCCTCTTTTATGGCATAGGAAACTACTCTCCATTTTTCACTAGCAGAATTCGGAAATTTCTCAGTGACTACAGTCTCCCACTCTGCGTTGTATTCTTCACGGGGTTTACGTTCTTTCCCGGCCGAATTGCGTCACTAAACGTACTCCGTCTTCCTACAGCTGAAGCTTTCAAGCCGTCCTCAAAGATGTATGGTAGAGACTACGGTTGGTTCATTCATTTTTGGGAAATTGCAGCTGCTGATGTTTTTCTGGCCCTGCCATTTGCGATTCTTCTCACTGGCCTGTTCTATTTTGATCACAACATCTCATCAATCATGAGCCAGGGCCCTCAATTCAAGTTCAAAAAACCGTCTGCTTTCCACTGGGACTTTTTTGTGCTCGGCTGCACAACCCTGGTTTCCGGGCTCTTGGGCATCCCCGCGCCAAATGGTCTCATTCCTCAGGCTCCCCTCCATACAAAAAGTCTTATACAGCAAGAGGTCAAGCCTGGCGAGGCTGCGGAAGTCATCGAGCAGCGCTTCACAAACATGGCCCAGGGCCTTATTACCATTGGAATGATGTCAGGTCCGCTACTTGTGGTCCTTCATCTTGTCCCGCAGGGCGTTCTGGCTGGGCTGTTCTTCATGATGGGTGTGCCTGGACTCTTTGAGAGCACAATTGTACGACGACTCTACCTCCTCTTCATGGATGTGAATTTGCGTGATCATTCAGAACAATTGTACTGGCTCTCACCAAAGCGCTGGCACCTGTTCATGTTGCTGTCGGTTCTTGGCGTCGGTGCTGAGGTTGCCATCACACAGACCATAGCGGCAATCGGGTTTCCTGGCGTGCTGTTTTTGTTTATGATTTTGGGCGCTTATCTGGATAAAATTTTCACTTCAAAAGAGCTCGAAGCTCTCGATGGTCCCGCTGCGAGTGACTTTGTACTGCGGGCTCTTGATAGAGATGTCAGACCTCGTCGACCTTCGGCAATCAGTCGCGAAACATTAGCAACAACAGGTCGTCGGAACACTTACACTTGAGATATCACTTTTTCAGGGTCGTTCATCCGTTCCTGTGGGCGTGGCGGAGGTGTCCCCATTCTCTCAAAGTTTTCGAGGAACACGGAGGCTAAAAAGCCTGCAGGACAGTTATTTTGTTTGATCCAATAGTCATACTGCACTTTGTGAGGCTCAACTGAGTCTGTAAATGACATATCTGTGTACCTCTTTTTGAGCGGGTCCCACACAAATTCGTAACTGTGCAAGTCGTCACTGAGGGCATAAGATGAACGCGCTAAACAGGATCGGTTAGGCCTGATCTCAAGATCGTAGCCTAAAAGGTCTACACGTGCAGCGTACTGCTCGAACGCCTTCGCCCTGAAAATTTCCAGCGCGCGTTGCTCTAATCTGACCTTACGCTCGACCTCTGCCTGCAGCTCCTCAGCACGGCGTGTAACCAAAGAAACAGTGGAGAGCGGTACCATCTGAATTCCGTGGCCTTCATTACTTCTGCCGGCCATGATTTGATGGAGTTGCTCATTTTCCCTTGCCAGGAGCTCAAGACGTTCAAGTTGTGCCGTTATCTGGCGCTCGTATGGGCTCCCGTCGATTTCAAAAACCAAGAAACCGGAGTCCCTCGCTTGCGGCTGGCCCTGGCTCGGCGAACTGGGGTGCACTTGGACGGCCCTAAGCTGGCTCTCAGCGTCTGCAATACGAGCGGAGAGATCATCGTTCAGCTTCTGGAGTTTATTAGCTTTTTGCTGCGCGTCCGCAAGCTCCTGCTTTTGGTCGACCACGAGCCCAGCAACCTTGCGTGCGTCAGCCAATAAGCCCTCATTCTCCTTCTTGTGGCTCGTCAAAAAGATCTCGTTCTCATGGGCACGTCGAGTAGATGCATCGGTGAAGTCGGAACGCAGGCGTGCGACGGTCTCCTCAAGATCCTTTATATAAGCTTCACGACTTTTGCCTGCGTCTGACTTGGAGGTGAGGCGAATTCGTTCCTGTAAAACGTTGATTTGTTTTTCGGCCACTGCGAGCTGTACCTTGGTATCGTCAAGCGTAGCGTTTTGCACGGAAAGCTGCGCCCTGAGATTTGCAGTCTCTAGAATGGCCTCGTTGAGCGCCACCATATTGCCGTCTTTGCGAGTGACCACAAGCTCCCCAGAGACGCTTTCCAAGCGCGTACGTAGATTCTGATTCTCATCTCGAAGAAGGCCGAGCTGTTGAACAAGCTGACCTGGTGCAATGCTATCCCCGGATCCTTTGCTGCTCAAGAACTGAGACCACTGTTTCTGCTCCCGCTCGAGATCTGCAACTCGCAGGCTCAGGGCATTTTTCTGCGTCTCTATACTCGTAAGTGCGTCGATTCGAGTTCGGAGGCTGCGCTTCTCTTCGGCAAGTACAACATTCAAGTGCTCTGTGGCCCTGACGTTGTCTAGGCGGGCACTCATTGCAGCCACTTGGCCCTCGAGCTGGCGGTTGGCAGCCAAGAGTTCACCCAGCTGTTGCTGTTCAGGGCCCCATGGTCCCGTCCCGCTAGTGTTATGCGCTTGCGCATCAAGCAGCTGCTTGTTGAGCCGTGAGACCTCGGTCTCAAGGGCAACAATGGCCGCATGCTGAGCAGTATTCTCATCGCGAAGTGCTGTGATTTCAGCTTCACGCTGACGGGCCTTGGCTCGCGCCTGCGTCAAGAGATCACGATCGCGGGAATTTCTGTGGGTAACCGTGCGTTCGCTGTCAAGCTTACTGATCGTTTCAGAAAGCTCTTGTTCGAGTGACGCTACGCGGCGTCGTAAGTCGGTGCTGCGAACTTCCGCCTCCTCGGCGGCAGCAACAGCGATGTCCTTGGAATGCCTGACACGATCCTGTTCCTCCTGCAGAAGCTTAAAGACGCGCGTCAGGCTCGACTCCGCAGCATCTTTAGCAGCTGTAGCATCCTCTGTTTGACGACTAAGCCGTTTAATGATTAGCTCGAGCTCATTGACTCTACGTTGTAGCCGATATAGCTCGGCTTCACTTGCCATTGGACGCAGTCCAAATGATCGAGGTTGCACAAAGCTTACGATGCCTTTATCATGCATACCTTGGGCTACGGCGCCCGCTTCAACTCCCAAGGCGTACGCACGACCGCTGCAGCCTCGGAAGTCGTACCCAGCCGCCTGGTAATTCGCCCGCGGCTCCCAACCCGTAGTTAAACTAGCCATGAACGTCGTGGTGCCACGCAATTTTCGGCTTCTCGAAGAACTAGAGCACGGCGAGAAGGGTCTGGGCTCAGAGGCCTGCTCTCTGGGCCTTGCAGACGGCGACGACATTGAGATGGCCCATTGGAACGGCACGATCCTTGGCCCACCCCGGTCGGCGCACGAGAACAGGATTTATAGCGTGCAGCTCCAGGCAGGTCCGCGCTACCCCATGGAGCCCCCATCGGTGAAGTTCCTCACGCGGGTCAATATCCCGTGCGTTGATGCACATGGCAATGTGTTGCCGGAGCGTCTGCCTGTGCTTGCGCACTGGAAATACGACTACACGATGGAAAAAGTGCTTCTTGAGCTGCGCCGCGAGATGGCGTCGGCTGCAAACTCCAAGCTCTCTCAGCCCCCAGAAGGCTCCACTTACGCTTAATGTCGTTTATCGTGTCCGCGGGATCCTGGGGGCCCACCTGGCCTTCCTCGCACACATACAACGCCATGCACATAGCTTTTGTCTACTCAGGTCATTTACTTCACTACCTGTCAAGAGTCTCGGCGTCCAGTGCTAGCACTTTTTCCGTGATGTGCTTTAGCTCCCTTTTCATTGACTGAACAGGGTCGTGTATTGTCGAGATCTCGAAGAGCTGAGGCTCGCCCTGAGACCGAGCACACCGCCTAAACAGCCGCTCGATCGGCTCACATACCACTTCGTTGCCCAATATGGTACAGTCGTACTGTGTGAGCTTCTGTAAAGGGCAGTCGCGTGGCACGCGCACTTCTTTTGGGGCTAGCACCACCGTGGGAGGTGCCATGGTGTGAAGTCCCACTCGCCGTCAGCCATAGTTTGGTGGCAGCCTCTGGAGCGGCGAGCAGCCCGCGGTCTAATACTTGACTCTTCAGTTCGTGATTGACGTGCAGTAACCCTCAGACTAACAAGTTCCGGACGATCCCGCAAATGTCTGCAATTTGTGTCTTGCGGACTGTTTCTGCGGCATTGATGCCCAAAGCTCAAGTCTGTATATTATGCCAACGCGGCACCGCGTGTTCATCCATACTAGGTAACAAGAACAGAATGTGTATTTGCAATCAGCGGTTTCGACGCTTACCCCGTTACGGCGTGTTGAGCCAGTGCGAAAGCCAATACCGGGACATGCACGATGACGTAGGTATGACGCGGCCATATCTTGACATCCGCAGAAGAGTCAATTGTTGACACGTTCGCTCTT
Organism: Wickerhamiella kazuoi; assembly: GCA_030555755.1. Taxonomy (NCBI): domain Eukaryota; kingdom Fungi; phylum Ascomycota; class Dipodascomycetes; order Dipodascales; family Trichomonascaceae; genus Wickerhamiella; species Wickerhamiella kazuoi. Next base: position 100,092 of record JANIVI010000003.1, on the reverse strand, counting down.
AGTAAATAACTAACAAGGTATAATTGTCGTTCTAAGTACGGGATAACATCTCTAGTTCCTTTCAGAAATTCAGTCCGTACGCTGAAGGTGCTTCAATGAAGATAGCTTTTCCCCGACCTTAAGGTTGGGGTTCTCAGCGCCTTGGATCTCTCGCGAGGCTGAAGCTGCAGCTGAATTCCCTACTGCCGCTCTGACAAATCCGGTAGCATCAAAACAGTGCGGCAACACCTAGCCTTCTGCTTTACGGCTAGCACAATCATAGACAAGCCCCGGCTGCCATTTGCAATTCTCTGTTGTGGCCAATGCCCTCGGAGAAGTATCCTGACCCCCCAAAGACTGTATCGTATGGCACAGCCGGTTTCCGGGATGTAGCGACCGCTCTGCCTACAGTACTCTATAGAGTCGGACTGCTGGCCGCTTTGCGTAGCCGTTATCTTGAAGGCAAGACTGTCGGCGTCATGATCACCGCGTCGCACAATCCCCCTGGTGATAATGGTGCCAAACTTGTTGATCCCCTCGGTGAAATGCTGGAGCAGTCGTGGGAAATTCATGCCTCCAACCTGGCCAACGCTCAGGGCGATGACGAGGTTGCTTCCATTCTTTCGACACTCTACAAAACACTGGGTGTAGACCGTGAGGCCAGTAGTCGGGTTTTGTACGGCTATGACACCCGCGCCAGCGGGCCTGGGCTCATTGCCGCTCTGGAAGACGGTCTACGTGATGCTGGCGCTGAACTAGCGCCAGTGGGAATCGTAACTACCCCGCAGCTGCATTACCTTGTTCGTGCATTCAACACCCTACGCCTACCGGGGTACGACTCTTACGGTGTGCCCACCGAGGAAGGTTATTATAAGAAACTCGCCACGGCTTTCGCAAAGATTCTCAGCATACATCCGAACGCTGTCGCAGTGTCATCATCTCTGCCCATAGAGGTGACTGTTGACTGTGCAAATGGCGTGGGCGGGCCCAAGCTTGCAGCTATGGCTCGATACTTTGCTAAATCTGTCAGATTTAACATCCTCAACGCTGATACAGATCATCCTGAACGTCTCAACAAAGACTGTGGCGCGGATTACGTCAAAACGAACCAGGGCCCGCCGAAAGGTGTCAACCTTGAGCCTGGAAAACTCTATGCGTCCTTCGATGGCGATGCTGATCGGGTAGTATTTTATCACGCTACTCAAAGTGGTGAGTTCCATCTTCTGGACGGCGACAGGATAGCTGGCCTTACTGCTTCATTTTTAGGTGGCCTCATCAAGAACGCGGGTGCAAAATTCAAAATTGGAGTTGTCCAGACCGCCTATGCTAATGGGGCATCAACGCGCTACGTAGCTGACGAGCTTGGCTTGCCGGTTGTGTGCACACCGACCGGGGTCAAGCATCTACATCATGCTGCACTGGATTTTGGCATTGGTATTTACTTTGAAGCCAATGGCCATGGTACTGTTCTTTTCGACCCTGAAACGGTGGCTCGCTTGCGCACGCTGGACGTGTCGACTTCCAAGGAGAAAGACGCCATTGACACTCTACTCGCTCTTAGCGATCTGATTAACCAGACTGTTGGCGATGCCATCTCAGATCTGCTTATGGTCCTGGCTTTTGTTGCCATCCGGAGATGGACGCCAGACGACTGGTACGCTACATACAAAGAGCTACCCAATCGCCTTCTCAAAGCGTCCGTGAGGGACCGCACCATGTTCACCACGACGGATGCGGAGCGCCGCCTGGTAGAACCCGCCGGTGTGCAAAAGCAGCTCGATATTCTCATGGATAAGTATCCGCAAGCACGGACGTTTGTGCGGGCTTCGGGTACCGAGGATGTTGTACGCATTTATGCGGAGGCCGCCACGCAGGAGCACGCTGATGCACTCGCTAACGATGTGGTGCAGATTCTTGCGCAGTTCCAGTAGGGGATCCTTGCGCAGTTTCAGTAGGGGCTCGACAGGCGTCTAGTAAGCAGTTATGCTATCTCTTTATCGACTACTAGCTGCGCTTCCCATTTAGAGGCAGCCGATCCTGCTTTTTCATATCATAAAGAAGGAAAGTGTACCAAAAATGCGTTGGCAGCACAGTTGCAGCATGCCAGAGCGCATGTGCATCCAACACCCTGCCGATGGGCGGGAAGTCGAAGAGTTCAAACGACATCCCTGCGAATAGGGAAACGACAAGCAGCACTGGCAGCAAATCCATGAGTTTGCTGGTCCGCCTATAGAGCTTCCAGCCCAACGTAACCCATAGAGCATTTTGAAGAAGCCCTGCTGTCACGCCAGCAATCATATTGTACCCGTAGTCAAACTTCACAAAGCTCAGGTAATAGACGTGAAACAAATAAAATAATGCCAACGCAGCAAGGACAAGAATCCGAGTGTTTGTCCGCTCCGGAAGATCCAGGCGCAGCAAGCGAATTGTCGCAAGCGCTAGTCCATACAGAATGGACCCCATTGCCGAAAAGTAGTCAAGGCGCTCCGTCAAGACGAAGTCACGGGTATGGAAAACACTACTCCAAACCCATGCATTCACTCCTACAAGAGCAAAGAAAAGGTAGTAGTTTTTCATGTGCCACCTTGAACCATTCTTCGTTTTCTGTAGAGCTCGAAACCCCAGATAGTTCGGCAAGAGGTTTAACAGGCTAAATAGAACGGAGGCCGGCTCCTGTACGCCCAGAAACCGCACAAACGGCCACTTGCCATGATATTGGTGGATATTTTCGAGGCTAGTCTCGTGTACATGTGTGAGGGCTTGCTGGCAGCGGTAGTCGCAATCCTTTTCACAAGTCCACAACGTCAACCGAAGCACGAGATCCAGGTTCCGTGGACACGAGGAGCTGATGCATTCTGCAACGCAATCTTGAAATTGTGGTAGCCTGTCACCGGAAGATGCGACCACGGAGGAAAACTGTGCCAGAAATATCAGTCGCATCAGAAGTCGCCATGGCATGATCGACTACGGTCAGGGTAGTGCAATGGGACAGGTGCAGCAGCCACATCCCCTAACAGCTGAAGGTACAGCTGTTCTTCTAAGCTGTGAGAACAGAGCCTCAGCGTGGTACCCGCGTCAGGAAGCTAATGCTGCCGCCGCTGGTTAATGGACCCACTCGAGCTTGACGCAAGAACAACGGTGGCTGCGCAAGAAGTGTGATGACGACCATTGGCAAATATCTGTTTGGATGTTGTCTCATCAGCTACAACATACGGTCGAGAGAGCGGGGAGCTTCAGTTTGCATACTTGTGTGCGGTGTACTACTTCCTGCAGCCCACATGCAGAGACCTGCGTTCACAAGGCAAGCTCAAACACGGTGGCACGTAAGATAACCTACCTATATAAATCTGACACGGCGATCGTTTAAAATTGACTATCTGGTCAGCGTGCTTTCCCTGCTAATCAAGATGAGGCCTTTCTCGGACGCAGTCCCTGCCTTTTTATCCCTGCTTTCTGCCTGCGAGGCGTTGGCATCCAGCGGACCCACCACTCTGGATCAGTTACTGCACCTTTTCTATCCCGATAAGGCCGCCCCCAGCTACGTGCAGATCAAGTCGCCAGCTATATTTGCTGTCGCTGGGAATGATAGTGCCGCTCTCAAGTTGAGTTCTCTTGATGTCAACCCGTATCCTCTTTCTGATGGCCACAATGAGTTTAGGCTGGCCCACAGCCTGGCCAGCGATCTTCCTGAAGCCTCAGTGCTACATCTTAAGGCATACTATGGAGACGAGGAGCTTTACGAGGGTGACATAGAGCTCTGCGAGTATCTAGTATTCGCCAAGCTCCATTGCCCGATCAATGCGTACGGATTTCAGTATTTACAGAAGCTGCTGCAGATACCAGATACTGCGCACTCAGGCACTTACTCTTTCTTGGCCACAGCTAGAACGCCTGGGGGTGCTTTGATTTTGCAATTGATCGGTGCTGTGGAAATAAATATAGCGCCGCTTCATGACGAGCTATGAGTTCAGATCTAGGCGAGCCGGATCGTGCTTTGTCTCAAGCTCGCGCCGTAGAGACCACAAAAGGCCCGCAAACTCACGCACCGCCCGGAATTCGTCAATGATTGGGCGTAGTCGCTTCTGAGCAATGTAAGCACTCTCGATTCTTACCTCTGTATCCCCAATAGAGATATAATAATCTTTTTGGAACTCTGTGAATAAAATATGCACGCGCCCGTTTTCCGAGGTGATCCGCACACCCAATACTTCGGCCCATTCGGCCGCTAAGGTCTCATTCGCGGTCAACTGCTGGTCAATCTTCTTGGTGTGCAGGTCATGAGCCCTGTCTGCTTTCTCTATCCTGGCTCTGAGGCCTTTAATGTCATTTTCTGCAATAGCCAGCTCACCCGACGCCTGGTCGTGGTCAGCCGCTAATTCACGCAGGACCTGGCGCCGCATGACAGCCGTAGATTCGACTTCTCTGGCAGCCTCTTCATGCTCACTGTGAAGCCCGTCAAGCTCATACTGCCGCGCACTGCACTCGCGAGATAGCTGCCTCACTCTCTCCAGCTTGCGGTGCAACTCTGCGATGTGTTCATTCTTCACTTGCTTAACTTCGCGAATATCCTGCGAAACGATGTTAAAAAGCCGATTTGCGAGGTCACCGATCTGATTATCTTGCTTATTTGCCATCACCTCGACGCGTTTCCGCACGCGCGTCGCTGGCGGCTGTAGTGCAGTAAGCACGCACAGGTGTCTGTCAACACAGTCCGTGTGTGTTTGGGACTTGGCAAAGATAGCGGCTGGCACGTGCATTAATAAATTACTACTTACTGCCTGTGTTTTTCCGCAAAATATGGGAAAGAAAGACTCAAAGGACGCGAAAGAAGCCGCGAAAGCCCGGAAGGCCGAGAAAGCTGCTAAGGCCAAGGCCAAGGGTGACAACAAAAACAAAAAGCTTGCCAACAAGGTAGGTGACGAGGAGGATGTGGACTTGGACGAGATGCTGGCGGAGTTCGCCCGGCAGCAGTCCGAGTTTGAGAAGGTATTCGTTGAAGCAACCGATCAGCCCACAAAGCGGCAAAATGCTTCGCTCGTGGTGAGCCCCCTCCAAGGGAGAAAAGAGCTGCTCTTGTTCGGCGGGGAGGCTGTTGTTGAAGGTTACTCAAAGTTTTACAATGACTTGTACATCTATGGAGTGAACAATGACCAATGGCGGAAGGTCACATCTGCTAACAGCCCGCTCCCACGAAGCGGTCACTATATGTGCGCCCATCCAAGTGGGGTTGTTCTGTTGTTTGGTGGCGAGTTCTCGTCCCCGAAACAGACCACTTTCTACCATTACGGCGACACCTGGATTTTTGACCCTTCAGGCAACGACTGGACCAAAGTAGAATCAAAGAAGTCACCCGCTGCGCGCAGTGGTCACCGAATGGTAGTGTGGAAGAACTACATATTGCTGCACGGTGGCTTCAAAGATCTCAGCGCCTCTACGAGCTACTACCAAGATCTCTGGGCATTCGACGTAAAGGACTATAAGTGGCACGAGATTGAGTTCCCACGTACTGCATCGGTCCCGGATGCTCGTAGTGGGCACAGTCTTCTTCCCCATGCGGACGGTGCCTTGGCCTGGGGTGGGTACTCCAAGGTCAAAGCATCAAAGGGGCAACAAAAAGGCAAAGTCCACCAAGATACCTGGATGCTCAAAATGAAGGGCGATTTGAAAGGTGTCACCTGGGAGAGGCGTAAGAAACCTTCATCGGCACCAACACCCCGCATAGGCTGCTCCATGGTGTTTCACCAAGGTCGTGGCATCCTGTTCGGAGGAGTTTATGATACGCAAGAAACCGAAGAGTCCTTGGAGTCGATATATTATAACGACTTATATGCTTACAGTGTTGATGTAAACAGGTGGCACAAACAAGCTTTAAAGGCGTCCAGGCGGCGTAATGGCTCGAGTCTTGCGCGAAACCAGGTTGCAGTAAAGGAACAACGTGAGGGCGACCTGCAGGAGAATCTGAGCAAGATCTTGCAAAGCCTCAACATCGATGTTGATGAAATGCTTGACGAGACAGCTGAGGATGATGAGTTGGACGAAAAACAGGATCTGGAACTCCAACGGGAGTACCCGGTTGTGAGTCAGTTACCGCATCCACGGTTTGGCGCCGCTCTTGCCGTGGTAGGGAACCAGCTGTTTGTGTACGGCGGCATTTGGGAGTCTGGAGAGTCCGAGTTCACGTTGGACTCGTTTTATAGTATCGACCTGAGCAGGCTCGATGGCGTTAAGGTTCTATGGGAGAACTATAATTTGGAAGTCCCAAGCGATAATGAGGAAGATGAGGATGACGATGGTGCGGACGAGGATGGAGACGACGGAGAAGATGAAATTTTAATTTCTGAGGATGAAGATGACGGTAATGAAGAGGAGACTGATGAGGATAATACCAATGAAGAGGACCCGGACCCCAGACCTTGGCTGCCTCATCCTAAGCCCTTTGAGACAATGACTGCATTTTACCGCAGCCATATTAACCACTTTGTCGAATGGGCTCTCAAAATGGCTCCAGACTCACGCGGCAAAGACCTCAAGCGCACTGCTTTCGAACTCGCCGAGAGCCGATGGTGGGAACGCCGTGACGCCGTTCAGGTGGCTGAGGACCAAATGGAGGAAATTGGTGGCGTTGATGAAGTCATTGAGCGCAAGGATGCTCGCACGTTTCGCAGATAAGAATTCTGGGGTCGTGGATAAAGAGCTTGGTCCTGTTTCCGCCTTGACAAGCTGAAAGAGGGGGACGGGCTCACATACATACTCTGAAGGCTAAAAGTTCCCATGTGGCTCTTCCTCACATGCATATATCACGTGATAGCGGTTATAGACGATAGATGCGGGCTGTAGAAGCAGCCCCCAGGTCTGTGCCGGGCTTGACCCTATAAGTGGATTTGAGAACTTGGCTGTTAAAGTCCCTAATATTTTACTGGTCGTCGGGGTAAGGACAGTTGCTGGCCCTCAATTGCGGGGCTTGAGGCCTCGGCAATCGATTCTGCTGGACGTGGAGAGTCATGTAAGCAGCCGGATGTAGATGTACCCCACATTCAGCATCTCCGAGCTCCACAGTTGTGTCCTTCACCATGCAGAACGTCCCTCAGCCACTCAAGCGGGTCTGCATTGCCAACCGCGGTGAGATTGTGGAGCGCGTATGCCGCACTGCGAATCGTTTAGGCATCCAGACCACCTCCGTCTACACTGAACCGGATAAGGCGCTTGGCTCCGCATTTTTGAATAGAACCAACAAGTCGCTAGGCCCCGAACGAACCGGCTACATTGATATCGAGAAAATTCTGAGTGTTGCCAAGTCCGGCGGGTGTGACTCCATTCATCCAGGGTATGGCTTCTTGTCGGAGAACGCGCATTTTGCGAAGCGTGTCCGCGAAGAGGGCCTTGTCTTTATTGGGCCTCCCCAGACTGCCATAGAAGATATGGGAGCCAAAGACAAGTCCAAGAAGATCATGGAATCTGCAGGTGTACCCGTTGTGCCTGGGTACCACGGCTCCAATCAGGAACCGGAATTTTTACTGAGCAAAGCCCGCGACATCACTTTTCCCGTGCTGATCAAAGCAGTGCTCGGCGGAGGAGGCAAAGGTATGCGAATCGTGGATAACGAGGGGGAGTTTCTCGAAAAGCTTGAGTCTGCAAAATCCGAGGCTCAGGCCTCCTTTGGTGATTCCCGCGTCCTAATCGAGAAGTACATCACGACACCTCGTCACATCGAGGTGCAAGTGTTCGCTGACCAGTTCGGCAATACCGTTGCAGTAGGCGAGCGCGACTGTTCTGTCCAGCGTAGGCATCAGAAGGTCGTTGAGGAGTCGCCAGCCCCCGGTCTTGATCCCGCCGTGCGTGAAGATCTCTGGGAAAAGGCTCGCGCCGCAGCAAAGGCTGTCAAGTACGAGGGCGCAGGTACCGTCGAATTTATTTTCGACAATGATACGGATAAGTTCTACTTCATGGAAATGAATACACGTCTTCAGGTTGAGCACCCTGTTTCCGAAATGGTGAGTGGCGAGGACCTCGTCGAGTGGCAGCTGCTTGTTGCCGCCGGATTCCCTTTGCCGAAAACCCAGGAGCAATTGAAATTCTCTGGCCATTCGGTTGAGGCACGTATCTATTGCGAGGACCCTTTCAACGGCTTTATGCCATCCTCGGGTAAGATTGAGCACCTCAGACTACCTGCTACTGGCTCACCTCGTATTGATTTTTCTTTCAAGGAGGGAGACACCATTTCGACGCTCTACGACCCCATGATTGGCAAGGTCATTGTTTATGGTGCAGATCGTGAGGAGGCGATGCGCAAAATGCGTATGGCGCTCGACGAACTCGAGATTGTTGGCCCTATAACTAACGTTGAGTTCATTAAGCGCATTGTTACCCATCCTGAATTTGCCGGCAACGATCCGAAGGCTTTGGAGACTGGTTTCATTCCCAAACACGAAGAGCTGATGGAGCGCACCCCAATTGCCGACGAGGTGTTTGCGCAGGCTGCTTTGGCTACCCTTATTGCTGATACGCCTACGCGCAATACCACGTTTCGCAAGTTGTCGGGCTGGTCTACCCTTGGCCGCACTGTCACCTTTGAGGGCTCCGACGGCGAGACGGTTCCTGTTCTTGTCAAAGAGAAGGCTGGAGGCCTGGGATACAATATACGGGTTGGGAATGGCGCCAGTGCTCGCGATTTGGAAGCCCTTTCTGCCAGCTATTTCAAGTCATCTCGCCAACTCTACGTTTCGTTCAAGGATTCACAGGCTGTGAATTCTGCGGTCCTGACCGACGGATCTGTTCACCTTTTCGCTGAGAATCAGCATTACACGCTGAAGTTGGCGCGCTCCCCATGGCTTGACAAGGCCATGGGCGTGACGGATAGTAGGCACAGTGTGGTGGCGCCGATGCCATGCACGGTCTCCCGCGTTAGCGCTTCCGAGGGCCAGAGCGTTAGCAAGAATCAGGAGCTTCTAGTCATCCTCAGCATGAAAATGGAAACTACAATCCGTAGCCCACGCGATGGTGTGATCAAGGCAATTGTTGCTGCGGGTGATCAAGTGAAACAAGGCACTGCACTCGTAGAGTTTGAGGACTAGGCCGCGACAACGGGAAGTGACTCTACCTCACGACCCCTATGTTCCACATCATAAGTTTGTTGATCTGTATGGGATCTATAGTGTTAAAGGAATTCATTGCGGTCAACCAGAGCTCGACTCTGATCCCGAAGTTCGACTTTCCGAATTTTGCCGCTGGCGGTCTTGGGCAGCGTGTCGACAATCCAGATATACTTCGGAACCATATAGTGGCCGATGTGGTCCTTCACAGTAGCTCGAATTATCTCAGCTGTAAGCGTTGCGTCATGCTCGTGAACAACAAAAGCGCCGATCTGCTCCCCGTACTTGGCATCCGGGACGCCAACAACAGCCACCTGGCAGACCCCGTCAATCTCGTAGATCACATTCTCAACTTCCTGCGGGTTAATATTTTCGCCGCCCCGAATAATCATATCTTTGATGCGACCAGATACTGTCAAGTAGCCCTCCTCATCCAGCCAGCCCTCGTCGCCAGTGCGCATCCACAGTTTGCCCTCGCTATCACGAACCATGGCTTCTGCAGTCTTTTTAGGGTCTTGCCAGTACATAGGCTGTAAGGAGTATCCCGATGTGACAATTTCACCCTTTTCGCGGATTCTGATCGGTGTCAGGGTATCGTCCCCAGGCTTGACAATCATGCACTCGGACCCAGGTAAGACACGGCCTACGGTAGATACTCGCTTCTCAAAAGGATCATCACGTTTGGTCATGAAAGTCACAGGCCCTGTTTCGGTCATTCCGTAGCCGATCACAAGCTCTGGCAAACCCAGGTCATGGATGACTCGCTCCATTAGTGCTGGGGGCACAGAAGATCCAGCCGCGATGCCAGTGCGCAAATACTTGAAGCCTCCCTTCGGAATGTGCTCATGCTTATCCAGTTCAGCAGCAAACATAGTGGGCACCCCGTGCAAGACGGTGCAATCGTATTCGCCCACAGCTTTGAGCGTGGCAACAGGCTCGAAACGCTCGCTGGGCAGCACTATACAGGCTCCAGCGGCGACAGACATCAAGTTGCTCAATACCAGCCCAAAGCAATGGAACATAGGTACAGGCACGCAAATATGGTCTTGTTTAGAGGGATGAATAGCCTCAGTCGCTGACAGGCCCAGCTGTTCGGCTTCAAGGATACCGTTGTTGTTCAAAATTCGATGCGTCAAGCACGCAATCTTGGGATCTGCGGTAGTTCCTGAAGTAAATTGCATGTGTATAATCTCGCTTGGCTCCGTCACAAAAGCACGTGCGCGCGTCTCCTGCAATATGTCCGTGGCGTCAAATACTCTGCCCCTAAGACCCTCCAACGTGCGGTTTTGCCCATGGACTACATGGTTGATGGTAAAAATGGACAACCCTGAAATTCTGCTTGTGAGTTCCTCGATCAGTGGGGAAGTATCGTACGGAGGGTTCTGGCTTCCGCCAGGAAGGAAGGACTGAATGATCAGGCCCTTGGATTCGGTCCTTTCAAGTGCACTAAGGTGCTGCTTGGGTGTGAATGCCGGATTGAGAGGAACCAAAATGGCACCAAGCCTCCCGAGACCCAGCTGAAGGACCATGTACTCCCAAATGTTGCCAGCACACACGCCGATGCGGTCGCCGTGCCGGTAGCCGAAGTCGTAGAGATTGGTCGCCACACTGGATGCTGCCTGGTCAAGTTCGTTGTAGGTAAGCTCCATCGACTGCCTAGGTGATATCACTGCACGATGATTTGGGTACTTTCTGGCAGTTTCTGCCAGAAGGTCGGAAGTGGTGACATCACGGATGCGAGGGTCCAGGCGGCCCCGAACGGCACTAAGCGCTGGGTTGAACGGGCGCTCAAAAACCTGCTCATAGAGACTGGCGCTGGCCCTTTTGAGTGCCTTCTGGCTCGCCATGCTCTGTGCGTGGAGTGGACGACTTGCTGTCGCCTCGGGCACGGGCTAATTTGTGATGTGGGGTGCGTCTGCACCTCGTGTGGGGTAGCCGCCGCGCCGCATCGATCCTGGGCTAATGGGGTCCGCTGATGTAAGCTTCTGTGTGGACCCAGTCTCCGAGGACTGGGCGCGATCCTAGCGGCTTGGCGAAACACTGCGCGAATTCTTGTCCTGTGTGGGTACAGGTAGTACAAAGCCCAGCCGTAAGACCTGCAGCTACTTGCATAGATATGTGTGTAGATGAAAATAAATGAATGTATCAGCTGAGCTGCAAAACTCACGTCTCGCCAGTGTCGCCCTCCACGCTGACCTGGTGGTAGAGGCCGCTGCACTCCAGCGCTGAACGGTTCAGCGCAGGGCATTCACCCGCTGCAACATGGTTCTGGATCCACTGTGACGCGTTCCCAAATTCTTTACGGCACTCGCGGCACCTCCCAGGCATCTCGCGCCGGTCCGTCCTGCGGGTTCCCTGCGGGTAAACAAAGTGCATAGATTTGAGGTGATTCTTGTATGTGTCGCATCTTGAGAACTTGCCCGTGACGTGGCAGTCATTGTGCTCGTGCTCGACGTAGAAAGGGCACACGTACGGCGCGTCTCCACGATGCGTCTTGCGGTGCCGCATCAGATCATTCTGCCGGGCAAATGCGCGGCCGCACTCGTCACATGTATGCGGCCGATCGTCATCTGAGATGTGAGCCGCACGATGGGCAGCGAGGTTTGAGTAGAGCCCACGGCAGATAGGGCACCATCGCTTACGCCGAGTCGTGCTCGTCCGGCGCTCCTTGGTCCGGGTTAGGACCCTTGGCTGTGCGAGAGGCGACGTTGGGGCAGACTCGGTAGACGATGTGGAAGACAGAGACAATGAGCGGGTGTGCAACGAGGGACGGGCAGCCTGTGCAGAACCTACCTCAGCGACCGTGACTTTCTCGAGATGTTCTGTGGCCTCAAAGTGCGATTTCATGTTTTGTTGAGCCCGTTCAAGGATCTTCGAGTACGCCACATTCTCGGCCTTGACCATCGGCTGAACGCATGGCGGCAACTTCCTCTCGGGCTGGTCTTCAGTGAGCCACGCGATTGACATTCTGCGTCGCATTTCTCCTTTCTTAGCAGTAGTTCCGGTGCCTTGTCCGTCTCTTGATTCATGTTCACCGATGACGGGTGATACGAACACCTCGTCCCTGCTCGGTCCCCCGATGCCACCGGCTGCCCCGCAGCCGACGCCGGCGACTGCAGCTCCTGGTGCGGAAAACGCTGCTCGCGGAGAATGCCCTGAGCTCACGGGCGGACTGGGAAGGTTCAGTTTGTAGAGATATCCCACGTCGCAGCCCCGGCACGGGCTGTCAAGATGGTCCGAGGGTCGGGTTGTCGGGCCTGTGGGCGGCTGTAGCTCGCAAGTAGCTGCATCCGGCGTGCCGGTGATAGCCGATGGGTAGGCGTGTAGCATGGCCCTGTACAGAATCAGTTACAAGACCAGACCAAGTTGTGGCTACTCAGACAGATGCAGCTGGTTGCGCGCCTTTCTGGAATGCGAATGGGAGGAGCAACAAGGCCATAAGAACTCATTTCGTCTGCAAGCAGCTACTGGCTCGGCGCGGCCCTAGCTGCACGTCGCAGTCATAAGGGTTAGGGGGTCCGGCCGAGTTCGCAAGGCATATTTTGCGGACTAGCCTGTAGCTGGGACGCGGGTCAGGTCGGCGAACGTTAGCGATGGGAAGACCCGCCGCCGCAGCGTCCGAACTCAGCCGGCCCCACCGTGCTAAAAATTATAACTACCGTGGTATTCGATTTAGTAACACAAGAATTATGCACTTGGTTTAGCGCCGAGATATTTATGCGACGCTCCCCGCTTCTAGTCTGCGTTGCAGCAACGTTCGATGGTTCAACGACCATCGCTCGGCCGGTCCGATATGCACGTGAAACCTCCGAGCTCCTGCAGCATGCCAACGTGGACCCTCATCGGCTGGGCGGCTCTGGCTGGTGGGCAGCTGCAGCCTACATGCAGGGAGGCCAAGTAAGCATCCCATGAGCCGCATGAACGGAAGCGGGAGGCGTCCAGAGTCCCGAGGGCATTTGTCTAACCGCCAATAAGTAGTACTATTGAAAGAGCTGTAGTTACTGAATTACGCAGCAAGTCTACCATCTTTTCTTTTATGGGTCCGGGTCATTGGCTGTCTGCTATCCCTAAATGGGCGGACGCGGAGTATGCCGGGGTGTTACTGTTGACTGGGCTGAGTAGGCGCGAAGCTCAGCAATGTCGCCACACGTTGTGTAAAAGTTTCAGGCCCTACGGCTACGAGTGCGGCGCTTCTCCGTCGAGGTGGCTGCGGCCTCCGACGACGAGACCTTAGCCTCGTCCTTGACGGGTCCAGCGGAAGCACCGACCTTCTTTGTCTTTGCGGACTTCGGGGTCAGGTACACCTTGATGTAGAACGAGATGAACAGGACCAGGTACGATGTCAGGATCAGACAGCCTCCCAGCGCCGCAGACTCTTCACCGGCGCAGGTGCCATGGTTGGGCAGCCAGGGCCAATAGTGCGAGGCGAAGTAGGTGTACGACGCAAAGTAGCAGAAACCGAGGTCCAGAATGAATTGGATGATCTGGAAGCGCGTCACCCAGTGCTTCCACCAAGGGTGGATACCAATGGCACTCAGGAAGTAGTAGAAGTACATCACCACGTGCACAGCCAGGTTCAGCACGATGGGGACCCAGGACACAGATGTATTGCCGTTCAGCTGGATGAAGCAGAGAAGGGCGGTGGCACCGTGGTGGTAAGTGTGTAGGAAAGTCAGCGGACGCTTGCGAAGAACAAGGAAGATGGTATCGAGCAGCTCATAGAATTTGGTCAAGTAGTTCAAGTAATAAAGGAACACAATGCGATTGGTCCACATGTCTGTAGAGCAAATTCCGTAGAAGATACCATTCCGCACGACAGGGGCAAGCAACTGCTCGATCAGCAAAAGCAGCAGCGTGCCACTGAGCGCCGTCAAGATGAGGTTGTGAACCTTGAAAATTGCCTGGAGTTTGATAGGACGCACGTTAGACAACAAGGCACGGCCGCCAAAAATTACAATGTAGTACGTCGCAATGGCGGCAGTAACCTGCGAGACTTTCGAAAAAGGAATCTCCGAGTCAAAACGGTAGACAAACGCGTCCGGGTCAAAATTGAACGCGCGCAGCCAGAACTCGCGAAACACAGGCCACAGCTCAAGACCAAAGGGACGCTCGAGCGTGGGGACGCCAAAATTGATGATCGTCTTGTGGCCAACCACGCCCTGAAGAAGGTCCTCAGTGCGTTCAAGAATTTGCTCCGCCATATTCTCAAAACGCGTCAAGTGCAGTAGGAGGTGTAAAAGGAAGCGCGCAGGCTTTTCCAACTTTTCCTGACTCAGCATCGTGGCACGCGTAGTTGATGTGAGCTGTCCCTCAGCATTTTCGGCATCCCTGGTTGGATGTGGTCAGGTAATCTGCGGCCTCGGGACGGAACCACCCGCCCCCTCTGAAGTGCAGCCGCAGGGAGGCCCAACCCTAAACCGGCCCCGCTTGATAGTGCCCTTGCCCAGTTCCCGAGGTCCCTGCAGCGGACTCTGTATGCATGTGCTAGACATTGGTCGCCTAGGAAACTAACGTTCTATGGGGCAAGGGCAGGGCCGTCAACCCGATAACCTATCGCCGCTACCGGCGCACCGACCCATTGCGTTTCTTGGTATCCAAATGAGACGCCAAAGGTCGGGCAATTGCGTCATTGGTGCACCACCTCGCTATCGGGCGCTGTTATCAGCCCACGTAATTGTGATGGGCGGCCGGTTGATTTAGTTCAGTGACCTTACCTGCTAAACGCACCTGGGCCCTTTCATGTGAAGGCCGCGTGATAATTTAATTGGTGTCTTCAAACCTTACTATGGCTTTTAGCGGTCTATATCCGCGTCAACCGACTTAGTGCTTCATACTTGGTCAAGGCGTTTTTGCTTCTCCCAGAAATTTATGGCGACCACCTCGTCCCAGCCTTGTGCGTCAGCTTGAACGTAGAGTAGCTCGTGCGTCGATTCGTGGAGGAAGCGAATGTTTTCGCCTGGGATGGCTCTGAGCAACTCCGTATCCATGTTCCGAATTTCAATGAAGTTTGGTTCAAAGGCGACAAGATACGGGTACGACAACACGATGTGCTGAGGCACGCTCTCCCACTGAATGATCCACTCCGGCCGCGAGCGCCAACCGTCCTGGTTGATGAAGAATGAGAAATCAGAGTAGTTCAATAGAAACTCCTTGCCAATCCGATAGATTGATATTGGCCGCAGAGAGTCTTTACGAATGACAAAATCCAAAGAAGTATCGGCGGGGTCCAGCAACGATTCGAATTTCAGCGTGTTCAAATCCAACAGCTCAAATCCTTTTGAACATCCGAGACACAAATGCCTACGCAAGTATGAAATGGAAAGCATTGCCGATGGTACCTCCACTTGATTCGCAAAGGTCTTGAACCCCTCCACTGCTGATTGTGTGGCGCCTCCTGCTGTCAAAAGACGTCTCAGCTGAGGTCGTCTCTGTGAGGACCTTACGGAGTCCGTGGGCTCAAGAACTCTAATTGTCGCATTGAAGCTGTGCGACTTCACAACACTCAATAACGTCCGCCCCATACACTCTTCCACTTTGTAAAATGTCGCGTTATTAGCGACAAACCGTGCTTTGCGCCTGGTATTGACAGGATCCGGTGCAGCATCGAAGGTGTCTAATGGCAGCGAATAAATAACCTTGTCAGAAAGGAACAGTACTAGACCGTAGATTTCTAAAACATCAATCTGTGCCACATTGGGGACTTGGAGAACCAGAGTAGGTTTGCTCACCTTCCGCGAGCGGCTGTTTTCTCCCTCGTATGTGATTTCAGAGAGATAGACACCCTGTCCTGTCCCGTATAACAAACGACGACCACCATCAAATGGACGTGCGCAGGTCACATGAAGGGGAGGGCCAAAGAATTTTGACTGAAGAGTGTGCTGCGAGAAGACGTCAGCCTTTTTCCGCGCCGCTTCCTGCTGCTTCAAGATCTGATCCACCCAAGCTTTTCGTGCCTGATGTGTCTCTGCATACAATGTGATATCGTACCCACGGCGGCCAAGATGCTGCAAAGTAATTGGGTACGAGTCCACAGCTTTGTTGCCCCTGATCATCGATGAACCCTTGCGGAAACCTGACGTGCTCGCCATCGAAGTGGATGAGCCTTTTGACAAGGGTATCTCATCATTATCACTGACACGTAGCAGCTCCAGGGGTATTGGTTTACTGTTGACTTTTAACACTTCACGTTTGTTAGCCGTCTTGTTTTTAACCAAGAGTAGTGCATGGTCGAAGAGGTATACCCGCAGCTCTCCTTCACCTGGCCGGCGCTGAAGATTTCCATCGTAAATGAGCTGCCGCTTATCGTCCAAAAGTTTCAAATCGATGTACTCACCCGGTCGAAACAACAAGAACTGGTTGAGCTGGGCCAAAGCGAAACGGTTCTCCGTTTTACCAGATTCAATGTTCACCTTGTTCAAGATCTCGCGAATTTTCGCCAAAGCCAGTGGAATATTATCGTGGTCGGGATTGTTCTCTGATGTTTGCTTGAGGATTGCCTCTAGAAGCAGGGGGTATCTAGCAAGACGTGTCGTTGGCTTCGAGAGGTACCCGTTGAGCTCTAGCTTTTGCGACTCGGGTAGACGTTCGGTCTCTTCGACAAACTTGGCAAATGCAGAATTTAGGGCCAGCTCGCGCTCAAACTCATACTTTCCATATAGCTGCAGGGCACCATACCTGATGAAGGCTTGGAAACGAGGCGCGAAGTCCAGAACAACATTTGCGACCTGCTCGACCACGTGCTCTTGTTGCAATCGAGAAAGTGCCTCTGCAAATTTGATGTTGACGTCGTGAATTTCAATGATATTAAGAAATACGGTCCTCACAAATTTGTCGCGCCGTGTTTCCGGGATGATGTTGGTGCGGCGGAGTGGTTTAATCCAGAAGTCACGTACATACTCCAGATTTTTCACGAAATCGCGCTCCGTGTAAATAAGTTCGTAGATAACCTCCTGCCGCTTTTGCTCCTCTTTCGAAATTCTCTCAGCCACATCTGGAGGTACAGCATGAATCCATAGCTTGCGCTCCTCGTTTTCGCCTTGTTGGATCTGTAGCCGCGAGTCAATACTTTGGAGGCCCGGGTCCAATTTCATGTTGAGACGCGCTTGTTGCTCAAGTCGACGAGGACACGAAATCGAGTAGCAAAGCTTGTCGCGCGTACAGGTCGGTGAGTAGCATTCCGCTAGTA
The DNA here is from genome assembly GCA_030555755.1 of Wickerhamiella kazuoi. Taxonomy (NCBI): domain Eukaryota; kingdom Fungi; phylum Ascomycota; class Dipodascomycetes; order Dipodascales; family Trichomonascaceae; genus Wickerhamiella; species Wickerhamiella kazuoi. Next base: position 82,839 of record JANIVI010000003.1, on the reverse strand, counting down.
ATGTAAAAACGCCATTGACTCCGGTGTCCTGCGATGTCGTCGCAAGCGGTTGGGCAGCCGTGGCAGCGGCTGCCGCCGAAGCAGCAGCAGAGGCCGCGGTCTGTGGCTCTGGTATCTGATTCGGCGTGGTAGAAGGACCAGTGCTGAACTGGTAGACCTCGGTTGATGAGTCCCGGAGGCGGTTGTCGTATGTCACATCGTGAAAAAACTTCTGTGCATCTAGCGCACGGCCCAGCAATAACGCGAGGTTGCGGTCAGGGGTCTTTATAATATCTGCGATCACAGAGACAGCCTCAGAGCCCGTGAATGAGTTTTTGTAAGTCAGCTCGTTTTTGATTCTGTCACCGACATCGATTCTCTGGCTGAACATCAAAGCTACCTTGGAGAGAAAAGCCGGATAGACAAGCGGCTCACGGCGGCTCGTTGTCACAATAGTCGATCGCGCCAACGTCGATAGCGAATTGATAGTCGATGAAGACGCTTTGCGCGTGACAAGTGTATCCACGGCTGTTTGTGATGTCTCGGCGCTATATTGGGACCCGCCAAAACCAGCCGCGTCGCCCATGCGATGGGGAATGGCACGCCCACCGCGGGTCACCGCCTGCTGCTGTCCACCTGTAAGCGAATAAGCACGACCATCGGTGGGCGTGCCCCGTTGTTTAGTGGTGTAAGACGCAGATGATAGCGAGCGCGGCGCAACATTCTGTCGAAGTCCTGACCACACTTGCGACACCGATCGCGTGATGCCCTGCTGGCCCTGGCCCGCCATACTGCCGACAGGTCCGCCACCGGACGTTGCATTGGTACTATGCCGCGCCTGGTGCCCGCCATACTCATTATTACCGCTGTTGAGGCTTGCATTGCTAGCCGACCGGTTGCTAGTATTTAAGCGCGTGGTCGACGCCGATTTCGCCAGATGAGGCTCAGCCACCTGACTATTGGCCGAAAAGGTACGGTTATAGCCGGCAGCAGTGGCAGGCGTTGTGGCCGGTACCGCGACAGCCGCAAGGCTGGCTGGCGGCGGCTGCGAAGCTGGCCTTGTAGGTAGGCGACCCGGTGGCGGCTCCCGGCCGAATATCTCGGCAAAGGCAGTGTACGGGTCACCAGACGGCGTAGGCGTCGGCCGCATACTGGGATAGTATGTTCCCTCTGCCATGGCTGCCACCGAACGTGTTCTTTCGAACTAGTTCTGTTATGCTGGTCCCAGCCGACGAGGGTGGGGGGTTGTGGACCGGCTGGTGCTCGGCGGGGTGTGGGTTACAAATTGACCCAAGGTGCATGTACGGTCTCGCTCCCACGAGCGACTTGACACAGAGTCACGAATGTGTGAAGCTCTGAGCGAGCATTGCGCTTCCTTGGACTGATCATACAATTTGCGAACTGAATGGAAGCGGAAATTGTGGGTTTGCCAATGCTTTTTCATCTGAGGTTGGAGTCGCCATAATGCCGTTTCAACCCGAGTCGCGCTCCCATGCAACACAAGCGCACGACGTGTTTTAGAAGTGTACGGTGCCTCACTACCATGCAGGTGCATCGGACGCCCCCGGTTGGCTGCGGCTGGCGGATACAGGCAGTTCAGATCAGACATCTGCTACATAGTTGCTGTAATATTTCGCATTCCCGGAATATTTGAAAAGATTCTAGTGCGGGTAGCTGGACCTCTCAGCATCTTAGCGTAATGCCATTCCGTATGACCCAGCTGCAGGTTTGGCAAGGCTGACACCAGTCAGACGCAAGCCCAGCGGTGCGTGCATGCCATCCTGCATCTCACCGGATCTCTCAAATCAACAAAATTCACGGTCGCTGCTTCAAACCTTTCACCGATGAACACTGATGTCAAAGCCTACTCTGCTTTGAGCTGATTGATTAGACTGGATTATCGTTGCAAACTTGTTGCGGCAGCACGGACCTGTACTCAAGGTCGCGGGCTGATCAAAGATTGATATATGCGTCCTTTCGGAGAACGGGAAAAAGTTAATTCCCTAAATTCGGCAGACTCCACACTGAGGTACAGCAGTCTGACAGCATCACAGATGTGAGATCTTCGGCCACTTGTCTGCAAACGGTCTCGTGACACGGAGGAACCTGACAGCTACTTGGAGAAGCTAACGCACGACGCTGCTAATGAGTTGTAATGCTCTGCCAACGGTATAATAAGGCGCATCAAGGTTTCTATGTCGATTGTTTTGTATTATGAACGATAGGCCGCGCGCGCCAACCCCGCCATTTTATAGCCCAGTGCTTGGCCGGACGAGAATGGAGCCTGACCTTACCCTGATAAGGCCCGTGACTAAAGCGGCAGAACGAGCTCCAAGATAGCAGACCATCTTTAACGACAAAGCGTACAGCTGTGCTTTACACCGCGCAATGCGCTTGCACCTCGTCTGCGTGCTCTTACAGACTCCTTCGGTACATTCATACCAATATGAAGATTCCATGTCAACGATCCCTGACTATATCACCCGCGCATCGCCACAATTATACTTGTACTCGGAAGAGAAGTACATGCCAGGCTCCATTGAGGAATTTGTGCAACAGTTTTATATGTCCACATCCGAAGTCAATTCCACTGAGAGAATTGAGTTATCAAATTTGCGCGCAGCTGGCCAGCGCCTCAGGGACCACGTTGATAGTTCTCATGCATCGCTCTATCTTTCTGCCAAGCACACATGGGAGCACGACCCTGCCTGGGTTACGGCCGTGGACAATAGGCCAAATCCTCTAACCGGCCGGATAAAAGCTGCTCCTGCCGTACTTATTGTAGTGGACAAGGGTGATTTTGTTGATGCGTTCTGGTTTTACTTTTACCCCTTCAATGAAGGGCCCTACGTAATGGGCCGCGGCCCATTCGGCAACCATCTTGGAGACTGGGAGCACAGTCTTGTGAGGTTCCGCAACGAAAAGCCCGAACTTCTTTGGATGTCAGCGCATGGGGGCGGCGCCGCGTACAAGTGGAGCGGCCTGGAGTTTGCACCAAGCTCAGATCGGCCCGTCATCTACGCCGCTCGAGGTACGCATGCTAACTATGTGAGCATAGGGCAGCATTCTCATGACATTCCTTGGCACATGCTCAGTGATTTTTCAGACCGGGGCGAATTATGGGACCCCGCGCAGAATTACGTGGCCTATACGTTCGACGGCCACATTGTGCGCCCGGCCAATGGATCTGAGGTAGGACGGGAGCACCGATATGGCGACTGGCTGCTATATGATGGCTGCTGGGGTAACAAACAGCTCGATCCTTCGGACCCTCGCCAAGCGTGGTCGCCCTGGCAGTGGTTAATGATTGATGGCCCACGGGGCCCACTCTTCAAATCTTTGATGCGGCAGAAGCCTTGCGAGCGTCACAAATGGTGGAACTTATTCGGCGTCTGCCGTATCCGTCGCCGCATGACGCCGGGAGAGGGCGTCGAAGCCGACATGCTCACATGCCCGCTTATCTTAGGCCTGCTCCCAACTTGGCTGCGATTCCCAGTGTCACTAATTGTGCGCGGTGGGTACCTGTGCTATGTGCTCGATCTACTATGGGCCTAAGAAAAGGCTAACTTCTCTACCGTTTTATGCATCATTCGACGAATTTTAATGCTCGTAATATATACTTATAGATAGTTTCTCTCACGTTTGCAACCTTGCGATCGGTGGCGCTATCGAGCCTTGCGCGTCATAATGCACCACGCCGATAGTGACGCACGCTGCTGCGAAGGCAAGCGTGCGGCTCGCCACTGAACAGAGTAAATTGCAGCGAGCGCACAGCCCCGAACGCCCCCGTAATACCCTAACCACCGAATATTACGGGCACGCCGGCTCATGTGATACGATAAAGGGGCACGACACCCTCACACCCCAATCGTCAAAGGCGCTGGGGCCCTATAGTCTGGGGCTGTGCCTTGAAACAAAGGTCCATATATCCCCTGGAACGCATTGTCGTGCCGTTCCGGTGTTCGAGCCTCGAACTTTTCACTCCCAGTGGGAAGGGTCTGATTCGACGATATTTGGCCATGACGCCACTTGTTACTGACTACGATTCCGAGTACCCGGGGCAACCTGCTCTCGGAGTACGCAGCGGTGATAGAAGGCATTCAGTAGAGACGCTGCCTCCCAGTCCTCCGGTTGAACCCTCGGAGAACGTCTTGGCTACAGCAGCTAACCTCCTGGCTGTCCAGGCTGCCGCTCTCCAGAGGATCGCCGAGGAGTACGCGATGGGCACTCCTGCACAGCGTTTAATGCTCGATGCTCTCTCCCTGATGCACAACTCTGCTCTTTCCGGGGGAAAGATCGTCTTCACTGGAATGGGCAAGTCCTACAAAATTGGTCAAAAGCTCACCGCCACTTTGAATTCGTTTGGCATCACTTCTGTGAGCTTACATGCCGCCGATGCCCTTCATGGTGATCTCGGCATCGTGAAGTGCCGTGACGTGCTCGTCATGTTGTCTAGCTCCGGCAAGACCCCCGAGCTGCTCGCTCTGCTCCAACACCTCCCTCAGAACGTGCACAGGATCATTCTGACGGGGAACACATCTAGTCCTCTCGCACATCAGTGCGATGTGGTTCTCCCCGTGCCCGTACCCGAGCAGTATCTTGAGTCCAGCATATACGGCCTGTCAGCGCCTACGATTACGACCACGGCGACGCTCGCCGTCGGCGACGCCGTATGTGTCACACTGAACGAAATGGTTGAAACTAATGCGAAGGCTCGCTTGAGTAACTTCGGCCGTGCGCATCCTGGTGGTGCGATTGGGCAAGCCTATGCTCACCAGTAAGCTGTTGGTAGACGCGACTGAATCCACGCTCTCCAAGTCGATTGCTGCCTCCGTCTAGGCACACCGAGCGCAAGGATACGCGTTTGTTATAATATGTATTAAAATTTAGGCCTCTAAAGCTGTGGCTGCTTCTTGAGCTGGCTTGCCATACCTGCGGTCAGCGTTTTGTACTCACGTCGGACATCATCGTAGGTGACGATGCGGTCCCGCACCACAAACCAACGATTCTCGGGCCGGCCGAGTTTCAGCACATTCAAAACGATTGTGTAGAGATCGAACATGCCAACGTTCTCCGTGGCGTTCTTGTTTTGAGCAGCGCCGCGAAGTTTTGCGATCTGCTTGTATATGCCGGAGGCGGCACCAATATAGTCCTCCCTATTGATGCACCAAGTGTAGAGCAGTTTGTAGGCGGGGATGTCACCAATGAACGCTTGAGATGCAAGCACCTCTTGTACCTGGTCACTGAGCCCCATGAACGGCAAGCTCCGAGTCACACGGTCCGCAGAGTGTTGCGAGATAGCTACCTCCAGAAAGCCCAGCAGCTCTTTCTTCAAGTCACCGACACCGCTACGCTGCAGCATTGCGATTGCAGTATAGCTTGCTTCGAGGTCGCCGACAGCAAGACCAACCTTCAGAAGATGCTCAATCTCGCCTACTGACCCCCCGTCAGCAGCTAAGCGGGCCAGTCTCAAGGCAGTAGGTAGTTCTCCGAGTCGCTCTGCCGTCTTTGACATGAGATCGTAGTATGCAGGCAGACCGCTGTTCAGGCCTTTGCCCACAAATGCAAGCTCCTGATAAATGTTGTGGGCTAGCGCAATGGCAGCTTGGCGAGCGAGTCGCTCGCCCTGGTAGGCATATTGAGGAATGCTCAGATACGCGCATGCACAAATGAACGTACCTGAAGCATTGCGCGGCAGGTAGCGTGACAGGTTTATTAAGCTCTTCGCCCGCAGTTTCTCGTCTACAAGCTTCGTGAAAAGCTTGAACGCCCGTTCAGAAGGCGTTGAAAAGTCCAAAATGCGCCACAACAGTAGACTCAACTCAGAGAAGTTACCGTCGCTGATAGAAAGCCCAAGCGTGCTGGTACACACAACTAATGCGGATGCCCGGGGATTATAATCGCTGCCTGCTCCTTGATTGCTCATGGGATCCTGCAGAGCAAGGATGACTTGAGACCGCTTAAAAAGTCCAAGGGCCCGAGCAAAAAGTGCGACACCATCCTCGACCCAACCTTCGTTGTACGCGATTAAAGTAAAAAGCGTGAACGAGGCCAGAAACGCGGAAGCATCCACGGCGAATTCAGAAATCAATCGCGCCATCAGCTCAGCGCCAAGTGGAGTGAAGGGCTGGGTCGCTACCTTAAGAGGTTTCATATTCTCAGGAAAGCATTTTTCGAGAAGCTGGGGCAGTAGCGTGTCAACATTTGGTAGCTTCGCGACGGCACGCCGAATCGACTCCATGTCATTGGCACCCACGCCCGTTTGGATAATGTTTGCGAAAACACCACCCATACGCTCAATTAATAGCTCGCTTGTTTGCTCGGAGACGTCGCGCAAGAGCGCGGCCTCAAACTGTGAAGTGACAGAGCGTGGAACGCTGAGATAAACATTTCTCACGGTTGATACGAGCGTCGAGTAAGGCCCGGGAACGCCATCCGTTGAGCTACTCTGGCGCAAGATGGTCTGCAGGAAAGTCTCGTGGCTCAGAATACTGAAATAGGAACTGCGAATCGACCAGACCAGGTTATCTGTCGGATCATGTTGAAGCGCCAAGATCTCTCTGCTGTGTGCCTCTATCTCGCGAGATAACCGATCTAGGCGCATCCACTGTAAGCGCGAATTTTGTTGAGAGTGATCATCGGCCTCTGCGACCGCCTTCTCCACCGCTGCGGTGACCAGCTCTTGCAACGACGTTGTGGACTCGTCAATCTCTGATTCTGGTGAAAAAACCAGAAGCGCCTCTCTGAGAGTACGCCGAGAATAGTCCACGAATGTGAATATATGACGAATGAACTTCTCAAGATCCTCCTCATCGGGGATTCTGAGTAGCGCACTCGCCTCATGGCGGGACACTTCTCTAAACTTGGGGGCCTCGCCTGGGACAAAGTCAATAGACACGATAAGAGAGTTGAAGTTGGACTTCCATCCCCCAAGAATGCTAAAGCCGTTTGACTCCGTCTTCGTCTGTGAGAACGTATAGTCGGCGAGGAACCAGTTTGCCGTCTCCGGAGGCGCGGCCACTTCGAAGTCAACCCCAAGATCTTCCAAGGTCGCTGTGTCGTTCGGTGACCGAACAAGGCGGTAAATTTTCATGTGAGGCTTCCCGCCAATGGGTGTATAAATACTCACGTACTTGCCTGCTGAGTCCGAGGCAACGAAGGTCGACGGGCGCAGCTTGTAAAAAGCGGGAGTTCTGTCACTCGGAACCAACTGCTGGAGCAAACCTCCTTTTCTCAAAGACCATAGCTTGATTGTGTTATTCGCACTCAGCGTCACAAGATAATCACCCAACACACTGATCGAAACTATTGTGCGCACAGAAAGGTTCGCATGGCCGGGCACTTTATCGGAGCTACCGGAGAGAAGGCGGGCAAGACCCGTGGGACTGTGAGGATCATCTAAGGTGCGCGATGATATATCCCCCAGCGGGACATGGCGCTTGAGCTCAACAAGAGAGCCGTCCACGAGTGACACAAGTAAAACCTCTGCAGAAACAGCTTTCAAAAGCACCGGTGAAACCATGTCAAAAGCATAGGGCTGCTTGATGGATCTCCACGGCGTTTTGCTTGCAACGCCCAAGTCAATGCCCTCACCCGGAACAAATTGGGTGTACGGCAGCTCAATCGTGTATAAGAATCCCTGTATTGTGATAAAATCCAGAACAAATTTGTCGCCTACATCGCTCAGCGCTATGCAATGATCCAAAATATCTGCGGGGCTCCGAATCCGAAGTCCGGAATACCCACGCGCGCGGCCACTAAGATCTAGGGGCTCCAGCAATATGGTGGATCCAACCAGACGCCATACCACAGTGTGGATGCCAAGCTTCTGTGCCTTATCGTTTGTAGCATATTCACGGACCAGCACTCCTGCCCGCGAGGCCAAGTTCTTGCTGGGAAGATCACTGGGCCTTGCTTCCTGTAGCTTGATAGGCGTTCGCTGGTGCTTCACCTCAGGAAGAAAAAGATCGACAACGATCTCCTCCGTAGGATAGAGCCTGTCCGTCCAGTCATCGACCAGAGAACTTTCCCTATAGCTCATCGCGCGGCCGACAGGTTCAAAGTGGAGGCAGGTCAAGTCCCTCGTTAGGTAACGCGCACGCAGGGAGCAGACTCGGGGCATGGGAGGTAAACATCCGATTGACATACGCCCCTGTGGGCAAGAACGCGTGCGACGGCCACACAGGACTCGCTTAATCTCGCTACTAGTGGTGATAATTGTAGTTTCGTACATATTAGCTGGACTGTGAGCCAGCTCACTAAATAATTCAGATGCCTGTTTGAATGAAATTTAGCCCCGATTCATCGTGTTGCCCGAGCCGCGCGGATTTGCCTCAACAAAATCATCCCAGCGCCGCTGTCGGTCAGTCTCGGCGTCCCAGCCACGCGCATCATCTTCGTCTTCCTCCTTTTCAGGGGCAGCGGACTGTGCCATGCCGCCGTTCCGCAATTCTTCCTCGACAAATTCCTCAACAGACATCGTCGGTAGGTACTGTCCTGTGCCCTGCACTCGTGCAGCCACAGCGGCACGAGACGGTTGCAGAGTGAATGGCCGTAATGGGCGGCCCTTGCTATCGACTAGCGCCGCACCCCTCACTGAGCGAGACGCTGCTGAGCCCGGCTCAATTCGGATCGAGTTGTCCTGTAGTGTTGCCGCCTTTTTGAGACGCGCATCATTGAGCTCTTTAATGTCCGAAAGCGTCATATCCGGGGCAACTGTGAAGGCAGGGCCTGCTGGCTCAAGCTTGCTATGCTTCGGCGCATAACTTATGTCCTCGAGAGGGATAGTGAAGACGTCGTCAGGCAGAAAATATGGAAGCTGCTTCCCGTCCCTGACAGCTGGCTGCAGCTCGGCGGGGAACACGCCTCGGAGCATGTTATACTCGCGTGCTGTCTCGAAAAGATTTTCCCAAGCAACAATAGAGTGGTATGCAAGCTCCTTAGCGACTAATTCGCGGTCAGAATCAGCCTTTTTGGCTCGCACCTCGCCGCTCTCCGTCTTGGTCTCCTGAAAGTCGGCCTCGAATGCCCGTGCTGCGCGGTGGATCTCAATTTTTGAGCTTCGATCGGATGTGCTCTCGCTCAATGAAAGCACGTTATCTAGGACCATTGTGCCCGGGTTACCGCCTTTGACCAGTCGTTTGAGCACGGGCATTTCGTGCATCTGCACGCCAAGCCGATCAATAAGAATCAAAAATTCGACATACTTACGCGCTGTTGCTTTGAGAAGGCCGATCCGCTCCAGCGCAGCAACGCGGTCGGGGTTAATAGGCATATAGTCGAGAATCTGAGCAACGTAGAAGTCCAAGTTAAGGTACCACATCTGGATATTCGTAAGGTCCTCTGCCGTCTCATTGTCGCTCCAAAGGTCTAGCATGTGTATTTTCCGCAGTGCCTCGATACATGCATCTATTGCTCGGAGTGCCAGCTCTCGGTAGGCTTGTGACGTGCGGTGAAGCGTTGTGGACTCTAGTTGACGGTAGTAGTCGACAACTTGAATGACGTCTTGCTTGAGCGTTGTGTCTGACATGATGACAACTGTGTAATTTGAGATAATGCAAGGGCTCTTTCGAGGCCAATTGGGGCCGTTTAGCACGCTTTGCCAGACTAAAGACGCTGTCACTGAACCTGGTCGTAAGAGTGGTTGTGGTAGGGCAGGGACCGACCCCATCAACGACCTGATGTTGGAACTTCTGAGTGACATAATGTGACTCTCTCCACCTTTACTAATAGGCTGCTGTCAAGGAAATATATAAGAAATACAAGTAGACTTCGAGTGTAACAAAGAACAGCTCATTATTCTCTAATTCCCCGGACTCCGGACCCAAGAGCATTGCTGAGACTATTAGCTAGGTCCTGTTTCAGTCGTAACACCTGCAGCCAGCAGCTCATGCCTGAGGTCCGAGGCCTTGACGTGATGCGGACTGGCTGCGATCAAGTGGGTCACATGCCAGCTGCCAGTGGGGGACCGTGAATGGGGTCCAAGGAAATATCCTCACGAAAGATAGTATCATACAGTTTCAGGTTTGATGTACCGGAGCAGGAAGCTGTGTGTATCTTGCCAGTAGCCCTCTTGCATGACAGTGTCGTTGTGCGTCCCGCGCTCATACGACTTATAGAACTTCTGTTTGCATGGACACAGGTCATAAAGGGCGCGAAAGTGGTGCGGCGGGATCAGCTCATCGCGCCCGCCGGCCAGAAACAGAGCGGGCATATCCGGATCAAGCTCGCGAATCGTCTTGTCCGACTCCCATCGCTCCGTCAACAAAAACTTGACCGGTTGCGCGACGGGCATGACGCTCGGAATGAGCCGTGAGATACTCAGAAACGTGTTTTCAACAATCATGCCCGATAGCAGACGTTTGCCGAGCGGCGTTGACGCCGCGTATATTGCGGCCGCGCCGCCTAGGCTGCGTCCATATAGGACCACAGACGTGTCCTTGAGCGACTCGTGTAGATTCACGTACTCAAGTACTGCGTCAATGTCGCGCTTGATGCCGCGCTCGCTGGGCCGGCCCGTCGATTTACCATAGCCACGATACGACACCGTGATGACATTGTAGCCCATGCTGTCATAAAACAGCTGTACAAGCGGTAAGCTGTGGCCCATATTGCCCGCGTTGGGCCCAAACATTAAAACTGTCTTTGGGCTCGGTCCCGCATCCTTAGCCTTTCGCAGTAGTACATAGGTGTGGAGCTTTTCGCCATCGCGCGTTGTGATGTACACATCGTCGTAAGGCATGCCGTAGGCCTCGGGATTATCAACATTCGAGCGCGAGCCTTCGGGAAAGTTTGAAGGGTAGATAACGAGGCCCTGATATCTGACAATGGCGAGCGCGACACCGGCAGCGCCAAGGCCCGCGAACCATGGCCAATACATGGAAGGCGGGTGCCAGCCGGCAGGCTGGGTGTGCTACTTAGTCAACGCATGAACCGGTCGCAATCGCCAGATCAATGCTGGGACGGCAGGCGCGCATGCAGGGCCTGGCGGCTGCACCTAGTTGGGTAGACGTGGGAGCGAACAGCCGTCGGACAACACTTAGCCGCGGAACCAATCATCCGCCACCCTTTGGATTGCGCCATGACTTCAACGATCTCTGCCAAGCCGTATAACACCGCGGACAAGCGGTCATTTGCATACGACACAATGCGCAAGCGCCTACCCGCAATTCTCAAACAGACGATCGCGGACTTGAACGAAGCCCGGGCCGCGCAGGGCGTGTCTGCTGCCGCCCGGGCCGAGGCCGAGGACATCGGCGCCAAGCTCACCCACACGCTCAGTTTGTTGGGGACCGACGCACCGCTCGAGCCGCTACCTGCTGAGGATGCGCCGCTCGTCGCCGAGTACAACGCCGAGCTCGCGGCCCTCAACCGCGAGGGCCCACAGCTCACGTGGGCGACGGCACCATGGCTATACGTTGAGTGCTACTACTATCGTCTGACACAGTTGTGGTTTGAGCGCTCCACGAATTGGCGCTCGTACGACATGTTCGCCAAGCAAAAGGAGCAGACCTTTACCTCGTCGGCACATGCCGTGTCGAGCCTCGCCGACCGCTACTCAGCAATCGCGCGCCAGATCCGCGACGCTAAGACCGAGGCCTTGCGCCTTGAAATGCTCAAAACCGTGCTTATCGAGGTGATTCAGTCTTCGCTGTGGGGCAACGCAACCGACTTGTCGTTTTTCGTCAACCTTTCGGAGGAAGAAGTCCGCAAGTTGCAGGTCAAGGCGGAGGACCGCGCCAAGGAGTTCCTTCTCGTCGATGACTTTGAGAAAATCTGGAAGCAGCTGACATCTGTAGCCGGTGGTCGTGTCGATATTGTGCTGGACAACTCAGGCTTCGAGGTCTACACGGACATCATCCTAGCTTTGGTCCTCCTCGACGCGGGCCTGGCCGAGCAGATCGTGATACACCCCAAGTCGCAGCCGTGGTTCGTGAGCGATGTAACGCCAACGGACTGGCTGCACACGATTCAGCTATTGGGTGACGTTGAAGCATTTCCTGAGCACCGCGACGCAGTGAACCAGGTAGTGGCGCGCATCCAGCATTACCAGGAGGAGGGCCAGATCGTGCTGCGGCCCAACACGTTCTGGACCGGTGCGAAGTTGTTTTGGGAGCTGCATGCCGATGGCCAGTATGGCGGCAAGCAGATCTGGCACGACCTGCGCTCGTCCAAACTCGTATTATTCAAGGGCGACCTCAATTACCGTAAGCTGACCGGCGACCTGGAGTGGCCGGGGACCACGCCGTTCGCTGACGCGATCTCAACTCTGAAGAGCTCAGGTCTCGCGTTCGCGACGTTGCGCACCATCAAGAGCGACGTGCTCGTCGGGCTGCAGGCTGGCGTCGAGGAGCAGCTGAGCCGCGACTGGGGCAAAGACCACGAGGACCCCCACGGCTGGAAAGTCAGCGGCAAGTACGCCGTCATCAGCTTTTTTAAATAGATGATCGGTGCTGTTCTTGTATTGTGCCCGAGATCTCAATCAAAGTCTTCAAAGGCGCTGTTACACGAACAAAGCGTCCGAATTAGATATCTCACTAGATTCGCGTACCTGGGGGCCGCCGGGAAGGGCAGTTGGTCACGGTCGCAGATCACTTTGTCACGTGATCTGGGACTCCACACAAAGCGGCGTCTGCGCTTTGACTCCAGGGCCACCTCGCACCTGCACCTGCTTGGCGCATTCCCAGCGCGTTCGAGCCCGGGCACGTCTGCCAGGTCCCTACACGCCACCCGAGACGCGTGCTCGCCCGAAGCCATGTCCTCGGCGGTCTACTACAAGTTCCGGTCGTCGAGGGAGCCTGTGCGGGCGACTTTCGACGGCACCGGCATTACGGTGTTCGACCTCAAGCGTGACATTCTTATCGCGAACAAGCTCGAAGCGACCGCCGACCAGTTTGAGCTGCTGATTGCCAACCCCGATACGCGTGAGACGTACGGCGATGACAGCGAGGTCATTCCTCGGTCAACATCGGTCGAGGTGCGCCGGGTGCCGCTTGTGCGGCCCGGCGGCAAGGACAGCGCCACCAAGTATGTCGGTGCAGCCACAGGGAACGCCAAAAATGCGTCACGACGTGAAGAAATGCGGCGTGCACCAGCCGCCCCCGTCGCCCCCGCGCTGGCTCCGAACGGCCCGAACGCCGCGCTGCCGCTACCTGGCGCCGGCACCGGCGCCGGCGACGAGGAGTCGATGATGATGGCTATGTTTGAGTCGCAGGGCGCGCAGTGGCAGCGCACGCAGCAGGAGATGGCCGAGAAGGCGCCTGTTTACACGCCACGTGCCTTCTCCGCGCCAGGTGCGGACAAACCGCCACCTGCCACCTACATCTGCCATCGATGCGGCCAAAAAGGCCACTGGATCTTCAACTGCCCCACAATCAACGACCCCAACTGGGAGGCACGTCGTGTGCGCCGCACTACGGGCATTCCCAAGTCAATGCTGCGCACCGTTGAAAAACCGCCGGACTCCGACTCGGGATCGTACATGGTGACAGCATCGGGCGAATACGTCGTAGCGGTTGCGGATGATCGGTCATGGCAGGACTTCCAGCGCCGCCAGCAGGCTGTCACTGCCCGCGTGCGGCGGGAGGTTCCCGATCAGCTGCAGGACCCGATCACGCACGAGCTCATGGTCCACCCGGTCAAGATGCCATGCTGTGGCAAAGTCTACGCTGAGGCGTCTATACAAAGTGCATTGATCAACAATGACTTTGTATGCCCGAACTGCAGCACTAAGGACGTCTACCTTGACCAGCTCACGCCCGATGAGCAGTTGGCTGAGCAGCTCAAAGAGTTCAACGAAGCAGACGAACCCGCAGCGACCGGCTCTGGGGCGGCGGGTCCCGGCGCACAAAATGCGCCGGCGGAAAACGGAACGCGGTCTCTAGACAAAGCAAGCGCGCCGGATGCCAAGCGCGCACGCGGCGGCGAGGGTTCTGCAGGCGCCGAGGGGGACGACAGGGGTGAGGACAATGACCAAGACGGCAACGACAGCGATACTGAGGGCAAAGGTGACAGTGCGGCCGCCGGCGGCGCTCTCGCGCCGGCGCCAACCTTACCCTTCCTCCCCAGCCTGCCGGGCATGCCAGGAATGCCTGCGGGGCTACCCGGCCCGCCACCCTTCATGATGCCGCCCTTCTTCTTGCCCATGATGGCGCAGACGCAGCCTGGGCAGCTGCCTGCTCAGCCGGGCGCGGGCGAGGGCCTCGGCCGGCGCGGGCCTCCACCGCCGGGACGGCGCGGCCGTGCTCTTTCCTGGTCAAGCGAGTCGTCACGTTCGCGATCGCCATCACGTTCACGATCGCCCTCTAACGAGCCCTCACGGTCCCGCCCCCGCTCGCCGCCAGGCTCATCTGCCCGCTCCAGCACCCCGGAGTCGCGGCCACGCTCGCGCTCGCGCTCGCCATCTGAGGGCAGCTACCGCAGTGACTCGGGCCGCAGCGACTACAGCAGCGATAGCGACGACGGCCGGCGAGCCCGGTCCCTTGACTACGGTGACCCTGCGCCTGCGCGCCGGGGCCGCAGCGAGCAGGGTGAGGTCCGCCATGACGACCGTAGCCGCCCTGAGCGCTCCACACGCCCGGGCGATGACATGCGCGGTGGGCGTGGGGACTCTCGAGGCGACGGCCGTGGTGACGGCCGTGGTGACGGTCGCGGCGATGGCCGCGGCGATGGCCGCGGCAGTAGCGGCGGCGATGGCCGCAGCAATGGCGGCAGTCGGGGCGGCGACGGCGGCGGCGAGATCATTGGCCAAAAAAGGAGCCGTGGCAACCGCGGCGGCAAACGCAAAGGCCGCCGTGGTGGGCGTCGCCATCGCGCTGGGGCCAACAAAGTCAAGTAATGCCTGTACATATATATATACATACTATCAATGGCTCTGGTCCGACCTGTTGGTTGTATTGTTACGTTGGCAAAATAGCTTGCGCATACCGTGCCTGGTCTCCTGGTTCGGTATGGTACAACGAGAAGAAGAGGTCAACAATTGAAGACAAAAATAGGCTACAGAAATTTTGCTATGAATAGGCTGCCAAGGAGGAGTTTAGCGAGAATTGTGCTGGTCGCTGCGGCCTGGGCCCGAGGTCGCACGCTGCAAGCCGTCGGGCACGCGGCTGTGCCTGGCGCGCGTCGACGCGTCAACGGCGGACCACGTGACGCGTGCTGTTAGCCGGGACTTTGTAGCATGAGGCCAGTGTGTCCTTCTTCCTTCCCAGCCAACCCAAGACCTGAAAAATGGACCGAGTTGCGGGGCTAGCGTCGTCGTTACAGTTTTCGCAGCGCTTTTCGCTGGAAAACCTGCGCATGGAGCTCGACAATGTGCGCTCGCGCCTTGTCAATGTCAAGTCACCCCGTGACTTCTTCGACATTAAGCGCATGTCCCGCCCCGCTGGCTGGGGCGACGCGCAGGCGCGTATCGCGTTCAATCTGCGGTACTTTTCGTCGAATTACACGCTCATGATTTTCCTGCTGGGACTTTACTCGCTCTTGACGAACCTCCTGCTACTTTTTGTTTTGCTTGTGGGTGTGGGAGGCGCGCTCGCTATCGGCGCACTTGGCGGCGGCGACCTTGTGCTACCATGGGGCTCTACAATCACCAGCCAGTCTCTTTACATTGGTCTTGGCGTTGTTGTTGTGCCACTGTTCATTATCGCATCGCCTGTGGCGACGCTATTCTGGCTGATCGGCGCCGCAGGCGTCACAGTATTGGGCCACGCAGCGCTCATGGAGAAACCTCTGGAGAGCGAGTTTGCCGACACCGTCTGATCATACTTTGACAGGTCGTCTAGGTGCAGCTCAGATGGCATGCCCCGAGAACTGTCTCAACTATAATATAACTTTATTGGTATAGCTGACGCGGAAGGCGTCTCCTGAACATATTTGATAGAAGGGTAGGCTGGTTAGTACGATCAGAACCACGCCATGTCAAAGGCGAAATTTCAGCAAAGCTACATATGGCGAGCTATTCAGCTGACCGTCGTGAGTTGTGGGAAACATCATTTTGTACTTACCTTCAGACAGGAATCGTGTCATCAACAAGTCAGACATATGCTTGTTTTTTAGATTAGAAGCATCACCAGCACCACCTTTCTTTCAACAAGCGTACGCAGGAAGTCTGGTTAGTACTCTCAGAAAGGCATGAATGGTATTAAAATAAGGTGTCGTCAGCAGGAATCCTGATTCCGACTCGTCATCTAGGTTCATCACGGTAACTTACCTTTGCATTGCACACCCGTGCCAGACAAAGACCAACTCGGCACTGAAATTACGATCGTCTTCGCACTGGTTAGTACTCTGTAGCGTGGGTTTTCTAGGCCCTCTAAAGCATTGTCACTCATCCTTGTCAGTGCCCAGTGCTGTGGCTCTTCTTCGTACCTTTCATATCTGGTTAGCACATCAGTTTTTAAAACGTTTCTCAACAAGTATTGTTCTGAAGTAATTCCAGCTTTTGTTTGTATGGCATCACCTGTACTTACCTGCTTGTCAGCAAATTCGTGGCATCATTGCCCTTCGTTGTTTCACCGCGTCCGAGAAAAATGATACTTCATCTGATTAGCCCGCCTCAGCAACGTTTTCTGATCATTCACATCGTGTCACAAACTCTAGTTTGAAATGTTTGCGTCGTTGATCATCACCGGTGTGACTTACGCTGTTTGCAACATGCCAACAGCACAGAGCGCACGGCCGAGGCCAAGAGCTAAGGCTGAAGTTGAATTTTCGCGGGTGCGTGACTACCCAATGTCAGCTTCTACCCTGGGGCTAGGGCATAGCGTGAACGCGCTCCGGAGTCCACACTACTCGGCACAGCCCGATGAAAACAACATAAAATACTAGTATATTTTTCTTCAATGGTCAGGCGGAGACTCATTTCCTAGTTCTATACCGGGTGGTATTATAAAGTCAAAATTTAGCTCGTCTGGATCTTCAGGGAACCACCCATAATCTTCGAGGCTCACGCGGCCGGCGTCAGAAACAGGAACTTCTTGTCTGAGAACATCCTTATGGTATTCACGCAACTTGAGATTTGAGATTGCACCTGATGCATTAATTACGCGCCACCAGGGCGTGTTTGTGGTGTTGTATACTGCTGTCTCGCTGGTGGAGAGATGTTTGAATGCGTAACCGACTTGCCGCGAATTCTCAGGTTTGCCTGCGAGCATGGCAAGATGTCCATAAGTCGTCACTTTGCCATGAGGGATCTGTGTAGCCAGATGGTACACAGTTAGTGTAAATACAAGGCCTGCCTCGGAGCTCGTGCCATACATGGGGCGGCGGTCAGGCTTCGCTGACTACGATCTCTATAGGACAAACTCCCGGTCAAGGTGTGAACTATGGTCCGCCATGGTAGGCCAGTCCCGAGAAGTAAAGGGTAAAAATTAGACCAGGATTGGCTGAATTTCAATATATGCTATGGATAGCCCACAGTGACTACTTGAGCTGTAGTGAGCACTGGGGCAAGGCCACAAATAGTCGTCAAGCCGGTTAGTTCAAAGCTTGATCTTAGTGCGGCGCCAGTGGCGGCGCTTGTAGTTCCACCGAATGGAGTTGTCGGTCTTGGCCCGCACAAACATGGGAATGTGGCCAGTCTGCTTGCCCTTCTTGGCCAAGCGAAGCTTGGTCTTCAAGCTCTTCTGGGACGGCATTGATGTGGAAGTGTCACTATGGCCGCGTCCGAGTGGGAGTACCGCGCGTCCTCAGACGTTGATGTGTGACTGCTATTAGGGCTTTCATCTTGGACGACCCCTCACCCTGAACGGCGGTTCTCAACCCCAGGGTCCTCGAATACCCTAACCCAGAAAACTATCGAGTGAGCCTTGCGTTCATCACCGCGCACCTTAGCAGACGCAAGCAGCCGGGCCCAACTAAGGGAACAAAACCCCCGGGTGCTGCGTCCCCCTTTGTATTACTCTTGCCGACAAGTACTCAAGTATCTCGAGGGTATGCTGTCATTGTAGTGTGCAAGGCTGGAAGGGCTCACCCCCGTTCTGCAGGCAACCGGCTGTCCACGGGGTCCAATATAGGTCTCCAAGGCCGTGGCTGGCACGAGGTGCGTATTTCACAGATGGCAAGGCACATGCCACGAGCGGGGGCGGCATGGCGGGCCCCGCTACCCCTTCTGACCCTGAGGCGTTTCTGCAGAGATGTGGCCGCCAGATGCATATAGGCGATTGCCCGCCAGGGCCAGCCGCTCGATGTAGGCGATCGTGCCCCAATTTGCTCCTTACTCATTGAGTGCAAGTGTGCTCAACGCTATATTGTGCCTCACGCGACGTCTCGACCAATCACTTATTCCCTAGACGGCTGTCGCAACGCCGGCGCTGTGGCAGCCTCCCCCTGCTGCATGACCGCGATCAGCGGCCCCCGGTGCGGCTCGCGTGGCTGACGCTGCAGGTTATGCGCGACGGCAAATCGGGGTCATGCGCACCGCCCCCGCCCACCACAGGCCACACGGCGAGCCCAGAAGCAGCAAATGTGGGCGAGCGGGTCATAACGGGCGGACAGGTGATACATAGCGATACGTGGCGGTCATAATCTGTGCTCACAAATCACGAGTCTATAGACAGTTTTGTGTCACTCGGCGGTTAGGGCCCCAGGACAGTGCCCGCGCGCGACCCCGCCGCAGCCGTCCGGAGCAAGGCACCAAATGCCCCAAGCCGTGCGAAAACCTACGGCAGGCACGGAGAAGTAATACGCCGACAGCGTAACCACAGGCACGCGGGTCACGTCGCCTGCCCTGTTTCAGAAGCAAAGCTGCAATGCGAGCCAGCCACCTACGATGGTTGCCCTGCGTCCCAAGGCGTCGATGATGGGGCAAGGGCAGCCCCGCCGGATTCCCTGGGCAGGGTCCCAGCAGCCACACGCGGGTTGCCCAGAGCAGGTAATTAAGGTGCAGCACAGCGCGCATGGTTGCCCCAGCACCGGTGGTTGGGTGTCCAGCCTCCCACCGTCGGTCAAAACCACTTAGCCAGGACGACCTGGCTTTCCGGCAGCCGCTGCAATCACGGACCTGGCGCGGATACGTCTGAAGCTCAGACGGTTCCCGACACGGCTCCTCGGCTAGGCTCTGCGTCCGAAGGGGGACACATTTTTCGGCGTCCCGGCTAGTAAATGGAGGACCGGCACTACGAGCCGACGGGCCTGCGCAGCGAGCCCCTGGCGCCCGCGGGCGGGCCTCGGGGCGGTGCACTGCCGCGCTCCGTGTCGATGCCACGCTCGCTGCCAAGCACTGGAACCGTCCCTGGCGGGAAAGCCGCCACGGCTGCAGCAGCAGCCGCCCTCGCCGGCGGCCCGGCCTACGGCGGCCCTGGCTACGGCGCGGGCCGCAAGTACAATATGCTACGCGTAGCACCGATCAAAAGCGGGCTGCGTATGCTCTCCGAGTCGCGCTCGCTCCCCGGCCGCCGCGGAGGCACCGGCCAGGCCGTGAGCGACCTGTGCGAAGACCTGCACATCAACGACGGCGCCGTCGACGACGCAGCACTCGCAGCGCGGCTAAGAGCTGCTACCCTGGCAGGCGGTGCGGCGCAGCCGCGTTCAGAGGCCGCGCCGCTCATTGACCGCGGTGGGGCGGCGCAGCGCGCGCTGGCCAACCCCGATATCCTGTTCCTGGTGCTCGAGCAGCTCGACGCGCTCAACATTGTGCCACACGAGCTCACGCAGCGTCGGCGCAAGCCGCTGTCGCTGCGGCACGCGCAGCTCATCTACGGTGAGACGCCCAAAGCCATTGAGGAGTGGGAGCGCGCGAACGCGCAGTGCTCGACGACGGCAGCGGCTGGCCCTGGCGCGGGGCTTTACCAGTGCCTACAGGTCAACAGCTGCTGGTACGGCGTGACGCGGCGGGTGCTTGAGACCCGCGTGTTTCTTAAGGACGGCTCGCGCTGGCGCAACCTCGTCAGTACGGCCGCCGCCGTGCCGCCGTTGCGCAAGCCGCGCATGCTCGTTGTGCACAAGCTGAACGATGCCAAGCAGATCGAGGTTGACAAGATTGCACCCAGCCTCGGCGGCACGCTTGCGTGGCTTGAGTTCTACACATGCGCTGGGCTCGTGCCCACCGCCGAGCTACTGGCCGGCGGCATGCTCACGAAAATTGTGCTTCCGGGTTGCTCGCGGGTGACCGACCGGACCATGTCGCTAATTGCTGAGCACTGTCCTGCTCTCGAGTACCTTGACCTGCGCGCGTGCGAGCAAGTTAGCGACAAGGGCCTCAAAATGATTGCCAAATACTGCCCGGAGCTCGCGCTCATCAATGTCGGCCGCATTCGCAACGGCGAGCTCGTCTCGTACAAGGGCATCAAACACCTTGCTCGGCAGACTAAGCTTAACACCCTAGGAGTCGCCGGGTGCCACATCGATGATCGCGCTATCTGGGAGCTCGCCCTCAATCGCGGCAGCCACCTGCAGCGGTTATCGCTCAACAATTGTCGCCTGCTCACAGATGCAAGCGTCCCGCGCATTTTACCGTACTGCCCGAAGCTGAGCGTGCTCGAGATTCGCGGGTGCATCCAGATTACCGAAATGCGCTCGCTTGCCCTTTTCAAACGCTACCGCGAGCAGCTTGGCCACCCGCCGCTGATAGAGGGCTGCGAGGTGATCGAGCGCCGACTCAAGCAGGCCACCGAAAGGCTAAAGCAGGACATCTCCCGCCGCATCATCGCCGATTGCCAGGAATGGGTCAATCTCCCAGACTCGGACCTCCAGGTCACACCGCTTCCAGCGCAGGCCTGAGTCGAGCCGGCTCAACAACGTACGCAGTCTGGTTTTGGTTGCATAATATTTACCTAGTTAAAGCCGCTGACGCCGCGTCTAATTTGTTTGAATACACTTGATACGCATCCAAGGAACGTCCCGCTTACTCAACGTGATCTGCTCGCGTGTTCTGCGCGGCGCGCGCCGTTAGACTCCCAGCTCATGCATGACCCCAAATAGGCAGCACATCAACACATCTACGGCCTCATCGCGACAACACTGGGAGCGTCCACCTTGATCCTCACCACACCGTGGCAGGCTGACAGTAGCAGCGCACCGTTGTCTCGTGCTAAAAGGGCAAACCCTCCGACATGGCCGCGGTGCGGCAGGCGTTTGGGCCGCTCTCCCAGAACACGCTGGCGCGCACAGAGAAGTCGTCGCCGCTGCGCGTGCCCTCGAGCCATCTGCGACAGGTCCGCGCGGCAATGTCGCAGCCGAACCTGCGCGCACGGCCGCACCGGCTGCAGCCGCGGCTCTCGCGGATCGACCTGCTCGACCAAAACCTCACGTCGTTCCCGCGCGTCGACAAGCTACACGTCATCGAGGACTACTTTCCCGACAGCCCACAAGTCCTAGACGAGCCTACTAGCTACAAGACCAGCGGCTGGCTTGTGCTTGTGCAGCGCAAGCTTCGCTGGCGCTGGAACGTCGGCGGCTTGTTGCACGGCTAAGTTGGCTTCGCAGCCCGCATTTTTGGAAGACCTCCACGTCGACCGTGGCACTCACTTAATTTATAGCATAATACCGACTCGTATTTCCAGATCTACATGTCCTGCCACCATTAGACGACGGCAGTCTCCAGGCAAATCAAGCTGTCAACCTCACCCTTGCCAAATTTGACCACTTTACCCTGCCAGCGGCCCTTGCCGCCACCCTTGGCCGTGGGCACACGGTCAGTGACTAGTTTGGCCGTGCCCGGTGCGTCGTCTCCGACGACTATAACGGCGCCGGGCTGCCCCGTCTGCCCCGAGAAGAGTACGAAGTTCCCTGCCTTGCCAGCAAGCTCCTTCTCGACGAGCCGCAGGTAGTCAAAGTCGAGATCGGGCTTGTGCAGAACGACAACGCGCGCGCCCTTGGCGGCACGGTCTGCGAGGTCGCGCGCCTCAAATGGCGCAAGCTGCGCTGCGAGCGTGCGGCCAAGGCTCTGCGCGGCGCGGCTCTTAGCATTGAGCTGGCTAATTTTTTCTTCAATGTCCTCAGTTTGACACGACAATAGTGCATTGATGCTGCGCAGCTTGGCATGGTTAGCCGCGGCCTGTTGGATCACGCGCTCTCCAGCGATAAAGAACAGACGGCTGTTTCCCTTGTTGGGCACCTGGTGCAGCAGAACGATAGCCTGGATGTCGGCCGTCGTGCGAAGGTGCGTGCCGCAGCACGGGTTTCTGTCGATGCCGTCAATGCTGATCACGCGCAGCACGCCCGCTTCAAGATCATAGTTTTCAGGAACATTGTGGCTCTCGGCATCGCCCGCGCCGTACGAGAGGGTAATCGGTCGGCTCTCCCGGATCAGCGCATTTGTCTCAGCCTGTACGGCCGCGACCTCGGCGGTCGCAAGTTTGCGGTCGAGCTCGACATAACACTGTCCGGCACCAAGCGCCCAGCCCACCGTCGCAACCTTACGCCGGTCCAGGACTGCGCTCAGTAAGTGCTGGCCCGTGTGCTGCTGCATGTGGTCCCACCGGCGCGCCCAGTCAACAGTTAGGCGCACCGCCGCACCGGGCGCCAGCGCGCGGTCGGCTGTGTGCACAGCGCGCAGGCCGTCGCGCTGCACGTTCGTGATGGCGACTGCAGCGTCGACCAGTTGCGCAGAGGCCACGCCGGCTGCTACATGGCCCAAATCGCCGTCACCGGGAGCAGCAGTTGCTGCCGGAGAGCTGCTGTTCAGCACCTCAGCCCTACCCGTGTCGTAGGGCTGGCCGCCGCCCTCGGGAAACAGCACTGTGTCCTCAAACTCTACAAGGTAGCCGCCCTTGGTCTTTTGGCAAGAGTGCACGATAGTCTCAAGCGTCTGGAGATATGGCTCCGTCTGCGCTTTGAGCAAGCCCACGAGTGCCGGTCTGCTCATAGTCTTCGCGCGAGGCTGATTTGTGGGTCGATGGCAAATCAGCCGCGCGCCTTTGGGGGCTTACGAGCTGCATCTTTGACCTGCGCGACCCCTGCTTATCCACGCGAGTTGGGCGTTATCGGGGCATCGGCGCCTCTGTGAATCAGCAACTAGACTACCGTGTACGTAAAGTGCAAGGTTCAGCGCCGACGGCGGAGAGATTTGCCTCGTTAGTCTATTTAAAGTCTGGCAAAGGTTCGTGGAAAACAAGTTTAGCAATTTCCTCCCTAATTCTGCGCTCGCTGCTGAAAGAAAGCCGTAAGAGGCTAAGAGTTGACCCCGCATCGGCTCGGCGCAATGTCCTGCTCCACGACAACATTGTTTTAGGGTAGCCCTGAGGAAGATCAAAGCTCAAGCGAATGGAAAAATCTTCAGAGCCTCCTGTCACCTGTCGACCCACAAGCCCCGAAACCGGGCCGCCGTGTGTCAATTAGTGAAGTGAGCGACCGCGCCAAGACTACCATTTCTTGAAAAGTGTAGCAGTGCTGACCTGTGCGTTTGTGGCAGGGATCACGATATTGTTGGTCCGAGGTTCATCCGACTCAGGTTGATTCCTGTTTCGTATCCTTTGGCTAATTTCTCTGGCTGCGGGACCTGAGCGCCTGCATGAGCCGCGAGCGACCGGTCTCGCCAGATTACCGCCTTCTTAGTAACTCTGCCTAGACCAGAGTTTCGCGCGGCGTGACTTCGGCATACGAACTGCATTCAGCCACTCAAAAGCTAATAGTGCACAGCCCAGATCTGACCTCAGATGATCAGGTATGTTGAACTAGCGTTCGAAGCAGCCTAAAGGGGATATGCCATTTTGGGCCATGCTGGGCTAGGAGAGACCCGTTGCTAGGGATGCCGGAAAAATCTAATATGTGGCAAATTGCATGCGTCAACATCCAGAGAGCTGTTGCTGCCTGGACTTTTGGGGTCTTACTGTTCACACTAAGGCCCGTCGCATTAGCTATCAGCACCACAGAAGGCTCTCCATATGTTTCTGATCTTGGCTCCTCCGACCCCAGAGTCCCCGCAGATCGCGGTTAGGGGTATACCACCTTCACAGATACCGCCCTTAATCCCACCAAGTGCTGACTGTTCATCACTGGCGCCTGTCCCCTCTTCTTCTTCGTCTTGAGAACGCGAAACACCTCAATTTAGGCCAGTTTTCCAATGGCGGGCGACCCTGCTACGGAGCCTTCGTGGCGTACCATGCGCCCGAAACCAGCTCCTGGCAGTGTGAGCTCCGCACCAACGCTACAAGGTGGCCCACGGGGCACCCCAAGCGCTCAAAGTCGGCAAAATGGGACCACTCCTGACGAAAACGGTACCGTTTTAGCACAGACGGTCCGGCCAGCAGTCCGGAAAGATGTACAGACTGACTCTACAAGCCGACGCAGTGACGCCACCGCTTCCACACGTCGTGCAGACGAACGCAGGGAAGACAGGCGCGAAGAGCGCCGAGGTGAGCGACGAAGCGATCGTCGGTCAAATCGAGATCGACGGGACTGGCCTCGTTCAGGTCGGAGCTCGCGTGACGGCCGCAGTAGGTCCTGGCAGTGGGATGATCGCTCAGGAGTGCGAGACTCGCCACGCGATGCACAGCGCGATAGATATTGGGATTCACGAGATTATCGTGATCGCGATAGAGATCGTGGGCGCGACCGTCAGCGGGAACGTGAACTGCGCCGCGATAGCAGTGACTACAGCTCTCAGCGTGAGCGTGAGCGTGAGCGTGAGCGTGAGCGTGAGCGGGAACGCGACCGCGACCGCGACCGTGATACGGAAAGGCGCGACCACGGTGAACGCCTAGATCGCGTGGAAAGAACATCGCGCACAGACTATGACGCTCCACGCAACCGCGACGTAGGCCGTGACAACGACTTTGGCGACCTTTACTCCGAAGTGCAGAGTCATAATTACGTGAAAGATCGCAACCAGTCCAATCGCGAAGGAGGGGATCTGGACAGGGACCAGCGTGAGCGACATGATTCTCGTAGCCGCGATGACTCGCATAGCAAGCGGCGGCACCCATCTCGGTCACAGTCCCCAGCTTCCAGCCGGCAACGTCTATCTAAAGACCACCACGATCATGGCATTGACGGAGCGCCTGCCAATGGTCCTGCCAATGGTCCTGCCGAGCAATCACATCCTAATGATCTGCGCACAGGTGTAGCGGCAGATGAGAATGGAGGAACGTCTAGCGACATTTGCGACTGGGATGGCGTCGCGAACTCAAAGTCGAATGGGAAGACCTCGGTCATTGAGTCTGAGCCGCAGCGCCGGGAAGCCGTACTTGCTCCGACATTGTCGAGTGATTTAGCGCCTTCTATTCCACAGATGGAGCAGGCGTTTTCGGAACCAGCCGAAAAGCCCTTGAAACCCCCTTCGGGCGGCGGTTTGTTGGGGCCCAGCGAGATACAAAAGTCTGACGAGAAAAACGCTCAGACAGATCTGGTGACTCTTGGCTCTTCTGCACTCGTGACGGCCAGTAAGGAGAACTCAGCTCATGCCACTTCTGTTGGCCATGATGCCACCGACGGCCATGCAACGGAAAGTGTCAACCGTGACGTTGACGCACGGAATAGTCACGATGATGCTCGTCTCGGGATAGTCCCTGATAATCGCAGAACGGATGCGGTGCTTCCACATCCACCCCCCACGGAGCCGATTTTATCAGGGAGTGAAGATTCGAGCGCCATCACAAGGCGCTCACCTCCTAGTGAAAAGATCGAGGGCGACGTCACAGTGCATGGGTCCGATGTCGACACGGACGTTGAAATAGCCACGGATCTGACGAATGCAAAAGTCGAAGAGGCGAGGATGTCTTCGAGCGCAGCCAAGGGCCCTTCTAGAGCTACAAGGCGCCCACGACTCTCAGGCGACAGTGTGGAAAAGACCAAGGTACTGGGTATTGTTGAGCCGCTCACTGCAGGTCTGGAGACCAACTCGGAGGAAGTGATGGTCGTAGACGCCGCAGGTGCAAAGGAATTGCAGGAAGACGTTGCTGATGCTATTAAGGCTTTGCAGCCTCCGCCATTGATTCCAAATGTGGTCGCTGGGCTCAACGAGATACTGGCTCCCGAGGGTGCGAAGTCTAGGCTCCATGCCCTCAAAGACAAGGCTGCTATTGAAAGACCTTTTTTGCCCTATTTGAAACCCAGGAAATTGGAAGTTACAGTATTCGCTGGCGACACGGTACTTCCAGCCGTCCAGGACCATCTGAAGGTCACGAGCCTCGCGTTGTTCAATAAGTTTATTGACTCGTCTGCCATTGTACGGTCCCAAAGCGAGCTGTGGAGAGCCAAGTGCGAGGACCTTGACAGGGCGTCTAAATCGGCCCGTTCTGATGTCATGCCTCTGGTTGACAAGTCAACTGAAGAGCCTAACAGGCAGTCGCAGAGAAGAAGCCGCAGCTATGGTGACGCTGCTAGAAGCGAAGCCGAGTTCGAGGAGATTCTTGCCAGCCTGAAGATTGAGACGGCACGTGATCCTCTTGTTCGTGCGGAACAGACGGCAGTGGCCATACCCGACTTGATTTTCGATGCGGCAGAACGTGCGCTGAGGTTTGATGATACGAATAATCTGGTTAGGGACACTTCTAAACTTCTGGAGTCTGTTGCCGCTACCTCGTATGACTATTTCACGCCGGAGGAGAACGAGCTTTTTTCTGAGGCTTACATTTTGTATCCGAAGGAATTCGCACGGATTGCGGAGCACATGAACACGGGACGAAACTTCCATGAGTGCGTTTTCCACTACTATCGCACTAAGAAAGAGGTCGGTTACAAGGCACTACTACACAAAGCACGCATGCGCAGCAAACGTGGCCGACGCAGGAAGGCAAACACTGAGGAGGGACCTTCCACTCCTGTTCTTAGCTCTGCGCCTATCGACATGGACCAGTCGCCAATAACTCCGGACTTGGATCGCAACACAAGTATAAAGCCAGCACCCGCACAACTCACTGCAGCATCTATGGCGACATCGCGAAGCGTAACGCCTGATTCAAGTGGGACCGCGACAGGCCCATTGAAGGAGTTAGAAGCCGTTCATGAGCCCGCGGCTAAAGTGGAAGGCGGTTCCCCACAGAGCGCACTGGCGCCTAGTGGACTTGCCATTTCTGTTGGTTCGAGCGCAGGCCAAGCCGGCTTTTTTTCTGCGCGTGGGGCGCTCACGGACGAAAGTGTCGGGAAGAATCCGGCTGAGGGCGTTTCGTCCGCAGGAGATGTGGTTATGCCGGGCGGTGACGAACCTACAAGCATCGGGGCGGCCACTGTCCAGCCACTTGCGCCAGACTCATTGGATGTGCCCGTAACAGAATCCGGCATCCCACCTCCAGTTCTACCCTTAGCAGGGAACGAACAGGAGGCAGGGAGCATGAATGCCCTGGCTACTTTGGCGATGATGAGCGAGTCCCAGAGAGGAGATGACAGAGAAGACGGGGCATCTCGTGACGAGCTCATTTCGGCAGGTACGAAGCGGCGATCGCGGAAAAAGGACGATTCTGCGACGCAGTCACGAACTTCTCACTATTGGACTGGTCCGGAAATGGCCAAATTCCTGCGTCTTTTGGAGCTCTTTGGCACACACTGGGATGCTATTGCGGAGCACTTCGAAAATCGTTCAGCCGCTTCGCTGCGGAACTATTACAACAAGTACAGAGTACAACGGGGTTATGAGCAGATCGCAAACGAGGCCGATGCGCGCATCGCAAAGTCTGGTGGTATTGTGCCCGTGTACGTACCTCAGGGTGGACAGGCGGTACCTTTGAACGCGGGTCCAGCTCCGGCTCACGGACCAGTTGCCGTAGCTCCTGGTCCGAGCCCTGGCTTTTTCGCGCCGCGCAAGAAGCCAGTGCCTGTACTTGCAGAGGCACCCAAGAATGAAAACACAGCGCTTGCACAGCCTATTTCCCCGACAACTACACATGCCCCGTCGTTAAGCTCAGAAAGCGCTGTTGTAACTGTGATGGACGATTACAAGAGTGCTGCTACGTTTACCAACGATAATGCCAGGCCAGCGTTTTCTGTTTCTAATTCCTCCTACATTGCCCCGCACGAACCCGTTTTGACCCCTGCCGACCACCGGCGCCCACCCGCGCCCGTTTTGATACCCGCGCCGGGGTTACCAGCCGTTCCTATCGAGCTTCAACGGACAAGCTCTGCCTCGGACGCCCCGCCGCACTCTGCCTCTGTACCGTCATTGACGATCCCTTTCGATTCGTCGGGTCGCCCACCGCGCCCCTCTGTCCAGCCGCGCAGTAACACATTGGCTTCAATTCTGTCAAATGAGACTGTGACCCTTCCACCCCTTGTGCCGCGCGTCATGGATCAGGAGCACTATCGCGTACCAGGCAACTTCCTGTCGTCCTCGTTTTTGCCAAGCCACACATATCGCGAAAGCAACGAGCGGGGCCACTAGTCAATGCACATAGTGTGGGCCTAGCCCCTATTTAACTTATTACTTATTATATTCTCACCCCCGAGGGCTCCCGACTTCTCATGGACTGATTGAGGTACATCACAACGATCACCACATTTTGGAACTAGCTGGGCCGGCTAGGGCTAGGTGATGCTACGCCTCAAGCAGCGTCGCTGGCAAAACCGACGACGCTGGGCAAAACCGACTCCGAATATAATACAATTAGTGACCTATTGTGTAGCTCATTTCATTCTCCCTCTACGCAAAGTAGAGAATTGCCTCCACAGTCTGGTAGTTGCTCATTGACTGCCAAAATGAGGCACCAGAAATCGTTTCCATTGGCGTCACGAAGAGCTCAGCCTTCTGCGGGGGCTCAGCCTCGTCCTCGCCTCCTCAAGCTTGGCCGACGTGCAGCTAAGAAAGTTCGCCATTGGCGCCTCAGCGAAAAATGCTCATCAACAAAAATGACATGTGGCTGTATTTTAGCATAATTGCCACATATACTTGAGACAGAACGTAGAGATTATAGGCGGCAGCTTTGATATCACGAGTGGTCTCGCCTTTGTTCATGTAGGTACAAGCCATTACAAATGCAGCGGCCCACTTGCCCTGCAGGTCAGCACTTCGGATCCGCTGCAGGCACTTTAAAGACCCATTTAGCCCCACCGCACCGCAGGACGGGCGGCCCTGGTGGTTGAAAGCACTCTGTCCGGCCTTCTCAATATGTTGTTAATGGCCAGATTACTATGGGTGCTCACCATGTGGCTGGCGGCAGCGCTGGCCACATCCATACACACACCCGTGGAGCTACAACACTTGACGCCCGTGGTCCAAATCTCAACAGATTTCACAAATTTTGATAAACCAATCGCTGTCGAAGTGGAGCTTCCATCGGCTGCACATTTTTCGAATCTGCGTCGACGATGGTGGGCCCAGGCAGACCCGAATATGGCGAAACTGCTTCAATATCACCAGCATTTGAACCGGCGAGGCGACTCAGCTGCGCTCTATAGTTATCTGACCAAAAACACAACATTGGAGGTACCCGGAGAGTCTATGCGCTACAGATTCGTGCTCCGCCGCCATGAGGACTATGTTCCGTTCACAGTGAACGGCATTCCTCTTGACGAAGACGCCGTGGCGCCCACTCATGGTGAGGCGTTCCGGGCTGTCACGGTAATTAAGGGCGACCGTGAAGTAACAACGTGGAAGAAGGTCGGCTGGGCTAGGATGACGGTATCAGCGCCTAGGAGCAAAGAGGTCTTTGTTCAGGGCTCGTGGCTTGTAGACGATGAGCATGGGCTGGGTTCCCCAGCAGCGATATACCACCTGACAACGCCAGAGCAGCTGCTACCATCATTAGACTTATCACACGATGACAGTATTGAATTGCTTGAGCGGGAGGATATTGGGAGTCTCCATGCGCCGGTTGTATGGCGGGACCTTGACCACCGAGCTTCTGTCTCGGACGTCGCATTTTCTCTATTGGATAAGCGATCGGATAGCGATGTCTTGTTTCCCGATGAGCTCAGTGCGTCCTTCGTACTCAAGCGGTCGGGTTCAGACAATGACACGAGTGGTTCGGGTTTCTCCTCAGGGCAGAACCTATACTCCAGCATCGGAGATACCGATGGCTGCTCCAAGAAACGCGAGGTGTCACTCATGGGGCTTGTTGCCGACTGCAATTTTCAGCAGCAGTTCAACTCTAGTGAGAACATGCGTCTTTATGTGATAGACATGGTCAACAAGGCCTCCCGCCTATACGAGAACGCCTTTAATATCACGCTGGGTATCAAGGAGCTTGTTGTGGCCAACTCATCAACGTGCCCAACGTCACCCACAGCTTCTGAGCCCTGGAACTGGCAGTGCAATCAGAATTCCTCATCAGTCAGTGATCGACTGGGCGCAATCACCAGCTGGCGCAGCAATCGCAGCGACGATGGCATCGCTACGTGGAGTCTTTTAACAGCCTGTAGCTCCGGTGGTATTGTTGGGCTTTCGTGGCTTGGCATGGTCTGCACTGCCGACTCGGGTGCGGGTGGCACGAATGTGGTCTCTCATACTAGCTTCGATTATAAAGTGCTTGCACACGAAGTTGGCCATTCTTTCGGAGCCGTTCACGACTGTACTTCCGACACCTGCTCACAAGGCCTTGACCGCACGGCCGGATGCTGTCCCTTGGCTTCAGATACCTGCGATGCCAACGGCAAGTATATCA
Organism: Wickerhamiella kazuoi; assembly: GCA_030555755.1. Taxonomy (NCBI): domain Eukaryota; kingdom Fungi; phylum Ascomycota; class Dipodascomycetes; order Dipodascales; family Trichomonascaceae; genus Wickerhamiella; species Wickerhamiella kazuoi. Next base: position 52,393 of record JANIVI010000003.1, on the reverse strand, counting down.
TGAACCCAAGTGCAGGTGATGCAGAGGAAATCTTCAGTCCCTGCACACAGGGCAACATTTGTGGTGCGATCGAACGACGAACAACAAATACGACGTGCCTACGGCCCAACACGGGCGGATTGCAACTAGTAACTGGAAACGTATGCGGAAATGGCATCGTTGAGGAAGGCGAGGAATGCGATTGTGGTGGTGTCAACGGCTGTGGGGACAATCCGTGTTGCGATCCTACGACGTGTAAGTTCAAGAATAATGCGGTCTGTGATGACCAGAATGACCAGTGCTGTCACAGTTGCCAATTTGCATCGCCTGATACGGTCTGTAGGGCCTCAACAGGCCCCTGCGACTATGCCGAGCTTTGTACAGGTAACTCTACCACCTGCCCGTCAGATCGGATGCGGAACGACGGCGACTCTTGCACCGTAGACGGGCCACAGAATGCGACAACAAAAAATCTACAGTGTATATCAGGTCATTGCTCGTCCAGAGACCTCCAGTGCCAAGTTCTGATGGGCACAAATACTTTTGACAGTCAGGGTCGCGCTATCAACGCTTCTTTGGCGTGCGACGGCGACGACTCGTGTCAACTGAGCTGCGTTGATCCCAGGTTCACCAACGTGTGCTTCACGACAAACCAGAATTTCATGGATGGAACGCCCTGTCGTGGTTCTGGCCGATGTCGTAATGGATTCTGCGTCGGCGGCAAAGAGGACGGCGGCAGTGGTGGGGGAGGTATTGTAGGCGGTCGCGGGTTCAACGACTATTACAAATACATCATTATTGGCGTTGGCGCCTTTATTGTTGTTGTTATTTTGGTGGTCGGGTTCCGCTGCTACGGAGGAAGGAGTCGCGGGAAAGCGCGACTACAGCCAGTGGGCCGGACCCCCCTTCAGTATGTGGACTACCCAGCCAACCAGCGCATGCCTCCGCCCCGATATCAGCAAATGGCCCCAATGCCACCTCCGCCAGCATTTCGACCGGCACCCCAGATGGAATATCAGCAGTTCTGGCCGCCACCACCCCCGCCGCCGCCACGGCAGCCTTACGGCTACTACTAGCATATGATTTAATACATTTTATTGAGACCAACAGATGGATAATCACCTTCGCTTCTTACCTAGATGCAACTTGCTTGTTGTTCAAGTCCTCTTTGAAAAGGTAGGAGTGAGGCGGAATCATTTTAGCCGGCGCCGGCTGATGTTTCACACATGCATCGTACGCGTAGGTGGCCTAGGTATACGTAATCTAGTTTGAAAAGAGAAAAAAAAGCGCTCAACAGGACCCGCCCAGTTGAGCGGAAGCTGTATCCTAGTTAGTACGCATCACGTACTCAATTGAGGCAGAATTACACATAAATCGCCGCATATTCTTAGCAATCATCAACACTTGACCTCGCGCTGCGCCATCGACCGATTTTGCCGAAGTTCGCGAAGCATCAGACAAATCGCGTCGCTGCAGCCGCTGCATTATCTGCAAGGCGAGTCACACGGGGTAGCCACTTTGAAACGCGAGCTAGGGTTACCCCAACCCGGAACTGTAGGCGAGACTGAAGAATAACGTGCTAAAGCCGGGCACATTCGTGCAGATAGGTCCTCACAGGGAATGGAAGTGAATCGAGGCTACCCATTGAAGGGGTTTATCCCGGAAAGCAAGAAGGGGGGTCAAGTCTCGCAAGGACCACCTTGGCCCCACGGCACGGCTCCTGCAGGGGTTCTGGTCATTAGACTGTAGCCGCAGGTGCCCCGGCAACGCTTCGAGGATGTGAAGCAGACCTTTGATTGGCTAAAGTCATCTTGCAACTGCACTCATCTCTTGTTTAAAATTGAGGGTAGTGCTGGCTCGTACGATTCTTCACCAGTCATAACCCCCACTATCTCCGCATCGCCGGCCGGAGCTCGGCCACGCGCCTCGCACGGACCACGCAACTCTTGCCTATGCGCGTGTCAGCTGGGCAGGGGTGGACTGATCGACGGGTAGCCGGAGTTACGGCGAGCAGCAAGAAAAGATTTGCAAATCGAGCATCTAAACTATACCATTGGGTTACCAATGTGTGCATGGAGTGATCCAAGCCTTCAGGATACCGACGGTCTGCCTCTAGGGACAGCCATAATCAGGGTGGATGGGAGGCGTGGTCTGGGCGTGGGGAGACCGCCTCACACAGTGGGCCGAGTTTTCACCTTGAGGTAATCTCATGCAACAACTGCACCAGGTCGCCTTGGCTGCTTCCGTGGCTGCAGCGCCCATGCACTGACTCAGCTAGGTAATGCAGCGCGTCATAGACGGATACTCCTGGGCAGAGACTCCTGGGCTCGATGCAGGTGCATATATATATGTGGCCTACGGAATCGTCGAATATCGGCTCTTCCGCACTTGTTTGACCGTGCTTAAACTGAAGGAATTTTCTGCTGCTGGTAGGATACTCACGGACAAGACTCGACCTCGGCGGCCATAACGCGTGAGTTGACAAAAAGATGGCATTCGGCGCCGCGTTCACGAAGTCCAGTAAGGGCACCAGGCAGGCGAATCTTAGCTCAAAGCCCCTGCCAGTGCCACCATCTTCGCCTTCGGCGACACGATTGGCGGGCTTGAGTTCCGACAGCTGCTTGACGCCGCCATTCCCCACCTCGTCCAGTGTAAGTGAAAAATCGAAGCAGCACCGCCGCCGTTCATTTATGCTAGGCGCGTTGCTGAGTGGCAACTCTGCATCCACTGCGAGCCTGAACACCGAGGTTGTAGGGAATGTGTCCAGCGTCTCTCTGGATATCGAAAGGTCACCTGCAAACTCCATTCGCTCGTATGGAACGCGACCTCCGTCCTCCGTCGCCGCAGTCCCGGCAAAGCCGAACACATATCGGCAGAAGGAGACCGCAAGTAACCAGCAGAGCTCGCATCACCAGTGGGAGGACGCCACTCGGTTCAATGAGCAGGGCATTGCCCCGCCAGGTGCCGGCTCTTCGATACCCGAGTTCTTGACGCTTAACCTGGGCCCCTCAACGGCTAGCCTGGTCCCTGATATTTGTTTGGGCGATCCGAGTGGTGAGTTTGAGGGGCTGGAGGCGGCGCTGGACGTCACCTCAAGCGTAATTCCGTCAGACGGCTTGGCATCCGCGGTGAGTTGGGACGGCCAGCTGCAGGAGCCTACCACTCGCCCACCATTTGGAACTCGCACGCATACTCCAGAGTCGAGTACTAGCACTATGTCGACATTCGAGAGTTCTGGTCCTCGCACACCCAAGATCGAGAAAGCAAAAGGCGTCTACATCTACATCGATGCAGCAAAAACGAAGGCACACACCACAATGCCAGAGCTCGAGGCATACAACCCTTTCCAGGCAGCTTGGATCGCCGAATGAAAGGTCAAGGTTTATTTATTTTCCGTAGAAATTCTCCGTGAGCCATCGATGTGGCCTCATTTTAGCAGCGTTAAGCGCCAGCTGTGCGGCCTCCAGACAGAGGCGTTCATGCAGCCCGCGTGCATGCAGCTGCAAGGGAAATAGAATCCCTGTTTGAGCAAAGCCAAAACTTTCGGTGGTTTGGAGCACTTTAGCTTAGCGAGACCAGTCCGAGAATGCTGCAAGGAAACCGAGGAATTCCTTGGTACATTCTCGAACCAAATGTAACGGAAATGTACAGCAGAAATAGGGACGTCACGGGCGGCCCAAACTCAATTTAGGGCTGCAGTACACGGATTCTGACCGTCATGTGGTTGCCATGGCAACCTTAACACACCACATGGCTTGGAGTGCTCGACGAGTTTGAAGACGGTCATGTGGCATGGCTAATTAACGCGGGTCTATATCATCGAAGGAGATAAATTTCGACAACAGGCCGCTAGTCCAAGCGGTGGTGACTGTCTGTACTGTTGACCCGGTCGATTCCTGGGGTGGGTGGGGGTCCCTCTCGCGCGGTAGCTCAGCGGACGCCCGGTCGGGGCATATAAGGCTTCTGGGGGCACGGTCTGCGCCATGGAGATTATATAGGGATAAGTTAATATGGACCGCAGTCCTCGGAATTCCACAGACCAAAATCCTTCGCCTAGCTGGCTGTATTTAAGTCGGAATTCGATAAGGCGGGCGGAGTTGGAAGGATCGCGCTGCCGCCAGCTCAAGATGATGGGGAGAATCGTGCATGTGGGATCCGTAACCTCGTAGAGTCACTAAGACCAATTCGGGTAAAGTCGTGTTCGTCAAATACATCATATTTGAAAGTGTAATCATGTTCTTGTGATATCGGAGGATTAGATTTTGACCTAAGCCTGGAGAAAGGGCGGCAGATTCTGTCCAATAATTGGTATTCTGCACTATCAATACTGCTGCGCTGGTGCATGATCTCTTGCTCGATCATTTTTTGGGTCCTCGCGTGAATCTGATGGGCCACCTGGACTCCGCAATGAAAAGCTGGTCGGCGAGGACAGCACTGATACTGGACTCAAGGATGGACTCTCGGGGACTGCGAAAGTAGGCATGGAATTCACTGTCTGGATAATTGGATTGTTGGCGGAATTGCGACGTGATGGGAGCCTCGATGACTGGATCACTCCGGTGCTGAAGCTCAGCTTGACGGGCCGCGGCGGCGAAGGCCTGGTCAATTCATCGACATTCAAGCCCTGGCCGGCACTCTGAGCACTCAAGGATAAAAGACTTATAGAAGAGGTAGATGGGGCAGCTGAGGTCAGTCCAAAGCTTGCCTGCGCTGGAGAAATGGGTGCGATTCGTGGCGAACTGGGGCTAATGACTGGTGTCATGGCTACCGAGCTCGGACCACGTCCCACACTGAATGCAAACGTACACCTATGCTCACAAAATCAACCGCCTTCTGACAAGCACCAGAAAAAAGCTGCTCCGAGTCCCAGTGAAACAGTAGAACTGATGTCGTCTCACTGTGCGTGCTCAAAGTGCGAAGAGCTCGCATGACTAAGACCTCGGTAGTTGGGCTGGGGTTGCCGCGCTCAATGTGGGGTAGGCTCAGACTGACTTGTTTCGAGAGGCGCGACGAAAAGCATCACATCAAACTCAGTTTAGTACGAATCTTAGTGATTATAGACCGAAACTCGAATTGAGTGGGCATATCAGAGAGTGTAAATCTTGACATAATTGAGCAGATCTTCTCTCGATCGGAGCAGGCTGGCAGCGGCACTTGATGCGGCACCAATGGCTCCGTCGAGGCTACCGTATTCACTTTCAAACTCAATGTTTTGACCGAAAGCGTCGCTGTTATTGTGAACTACCAAATCAAGGTTGGCATTTCGTGGCAGTTGCAGCGTATCTTTGGGGCCTTTGAACAGGCTCGTTTTGCTCACTATGGGAACGTGAATGAGAGAACGCAGCCGTGCAATAATGGTGGAGTTACGATAATCGTTAAATGCGAGAACCTTCATCCATCGCCCGGTTCTTTGCATCACATTTGCAATACACAAAAGCCAGAGTTCGTCCAACACGTCGCAAGCAATGGTCCTGGCAAAAATGACAGGAGGATCCCACGTGTAAATGTACCCACGACCGCGAATCTCGGCAACATCGTCTAATGCGTGCAGCTCTATGTTGACCTGATGGACCATAATCTTGTAAAGTAGACCAATGCTCAGAAATTCGCCATGACTGATGCAGTATAGGTCCAGCGGGTCATCGACGTTGGCAGCCTTGATCTTTTCTAGTACCTGGTCCTCCGTGACAGCATGGACGTGCTTTTTGGGAGGGAGCGTTTTTCCGTAGATGGCAGCTACAATATGAGACTTGAGTGACTCGTCATAACTTTGTCGTCTGATCGGATCTTGCTTTTCAGCTTTCGTCAAAGGCACCCAATCGTCTTTCAGTAAATGTCCATTAACGGGTTGAGCCTCAAGCTTGACAAGTCTGAACATTACTTCAGTGTTTTCAAAGTCAGGCTGGACCAACGCACTGACAATGACTTTGCGTGATAGTTGGGTGCCAGAGGGGCTATCGAATGGACGGACACTGTGATGGCCAGAATATTGATAGTCGCCCTGAATGTAGACAGTATCTATCACGGGCACCAGCAGTGAGTGAAACGCTCCTTCCATGTTGGTGATCTCATCGCCAACAACATACTTAACGCCAATGGCAGTGTCCTTCTTTCGGCGCATCAGCAGTTCGATCATTGAAGTCGGTACCAAATTGGATACAGCTACAAGCGGCGGGCCGACTTTCTCTGGAGATCTCAAATAGCTGGCACGAAAGCCACCCGACACCTCAGCCTCAGCTGTCCGAACGATGCTGTGCACAAGTTCAGAAGACATATTGGGCTGCGTAGACTCTTGGCGAAAAGCCAAGCACCATGCTCAAGCAGAAACCTGCGATGCCCACCTGCCACGAAAAACGGGCTGCCGCGGGAAGTCTGCTGTTAAACTCGAGCACCTACGCACGTTGGTACAAACAGCATGCCCAAACCGTTCGTAATCGCTGGGCAAGTCTCTAGTTCACACTCATCAGTTTCGGTGCGCAACCAGTAGACAAAGTAATGGACGTGACGCTAGAGATTGCCACATAACGTATAGCATAGCCAGAAGACACCCTAGGTTTCTGTAGTATTATTTTGACGTCATTCTTAACGACCACCTCGCTTTACGATATACGTTATCACGTGATGATCCGGTATTTAGGAGGAGGCGTTACACACACAAAGTTTTGGAGCTGCGGTTGTTATCAGTGACACCACATTCACGCAATGTCGGACCACGAGGGTAGCCAGGATAAGTTTGTCGACCACGGTGAAGGTATGGAGTTTGTCGAGGACGCTCCCGTTTTAGCCGGCTCCGACGATGAGAGCGATGCTGAGGCGGTCGCAGGTCCCGAAGGATCGCTGGACGACCAGGACATGGCAGAGATTGATCTCGAACAAGCAATGGAAAACAACTCGTACTCCTACTTCCCTGTGCACGAAGACTCAGTCTATTTGATTGCTGCGCATCCTAAACTACCATTGGTCGTCTCCGGTGGTGGCGACGACAAAGCGTACATCTGGACGACACACTCGCAGCCTCCGAAGCTCGCGACAGAGCTCTCCGGACAGAGGGAATCTGTAGTTGCCGGGGGTTTCACTGCGGATGGAGCTTATGTTGTCACTGGAGATATGTCCGGGCAAATTCGTGTCTGGAAATCTAAGGCTGGGGGTGAAAAATGGGAGTTTTACACGAGCGTGAGCGAGGTAGACGAAATCGTATGGATTAAATTTCACCCCAAATTCCCCATTATTGCTGTGGGTGCCCAGGATGGTTCTGTTTGGGTTTATGAGCTCGGCCCGAAGTTTTCCACCATCGCCGTGCTCACTGGTCATAGCCAGGCTACAACTAGTGGGCTTTTTGTCAACGTAGACAACGAAGAGCAGCTTAGCATTGTGACAATCTCGGAAGATGCACAGATTATCTGCTGGGATGCCTATCAGTCGCGCGCCGTGTACACACTCGGACCATCTGAGCTGAAGGGGGTGCACCCGTGGGTATCGATCACCGGCTCCCCGTCAGGCAACACTTTTGCAGTCGGCAGCCTAGACGGCACTCTTGTCGTGATCAAGACGGATACCGGTGCGCTCCTACAGCTGATACAAACGGCAGATGACACGCTTGATGACGAGTCAAAAAGTGTTGAGGGTTTGGCGTGGTCGGATAAGACAAATCTTGTGGCCATTGGCAATGTGGCCGGCGAAGTTAAGCTTTTCCATGTGGCTAACTGGCGTGTACGCAACACCTTCAAGCTGCCTGATGCAATAACGAAGCTTGAATTTGCGCCAGGCACGCCGCTCCTATTTGCTAGCGCTATGGACGGCTCGATTGTGGCCTGGAATGCCCTGAGCGGCGAACTTGCTTGGCAAGGCAAGGCTCACAACGCCGGAATTCTGGGATTCGCTGCGCTTGAGAACTACAAGACTATTGTTACTGCTGGCGATGAAGCTGTGAGCTTCGTATTCAAGTTGTCTCTGCAGGAATAAAGTATACCTAGTATTCAAGATCATCAGTTCGTAAGCTACATCATATATGCGCACTAAATTAGCGCCTGCGTACGACTATTCAGGCAGCTGCAGCAGCATTTTTGGCAATTTTGTCAAGTAGACCAGTGCCGCTACCGCTGGAAAGCGCGTGCTTAACCTGCTTCTCCACGAGTTTACCCATCAAGTCGACCTCAACATTGATCAAGTCACCAACTTTCTTGCCAGCGATAATAACCTTCTCCTGCGTGAACGCAATAAGCATAACGGAGAAGGTGCCCTTTTCATCGTCGACCGCGGTCACAGTCAGGGAAGTACCGTCCAATGCAATGAATCCCTTCTCCACAATGTACAAAAGCATCCCCTTGTCCTTGGGTTCAAACGTGATGCGCAACGAGTTTTCGTCGGCCTTCATCTCAACGATCTGAGCAGTCGTATCAACATGGCCCTGAACAAAATGGCCGCCGAAACGGACCTTGCCACTCACGGCTCTCTCGAGATTTACAGGTGAGCCAACGGCAAGGCTGCCAAGGTCAGTTCGCTCTAGAGTCTCCGGCGCGATTCCGACCTTGAACTGGTCCTTCGTGAACTCTGTTACAGTGAGACATACACCATTAACCGCAATGGAATCGCCGAGGTGGCAGTCGCCAAGAATATCTGAACAGTTCTCGATGAGCAGCGAAACACCATTGCCACCTGCCTTACTCTTGTCGAGTTCGTTTAGTTCTTTGACAGAGCCGACTGTCTCAACAATTCCTGTAAACATCCTGATCGATTGAAAAGTAGGGATGCAGATGAAGAATCTAGCAGGTGTAAACTGCTCGTTGGATGCCGGCGGGAGAGAACCCTCGCGGCTTGCATAGCCGCATCGACCCAATAGCGCACGATCTGGAGTCTTCCGTGCCTCCCGCCGATGGTCGGACGCCCAACCCTAAGCTGAGTCGACGCATCGCCAGGCCAGGCCCGCCTCGATCTCTGCATTACGTAGCTGTTTTGTGCGCATTCTACCCAACCGGACCACAATGACAGAGTTGAAAAACGACCTCATTTTACGTGCCGCCTGGGGTGAACAAGTTGAGCGTCCTCCTGTCTGGATAATGCGGCAGGCTGGACGCTACCTCCCCGAGTATCACGAAGCCAAAGCCAAGGCTGATTTTTTTGAAGTTTGTCGTAATCCGGAAACGGCCTCTACCATCACCATCCAGCCAATTGACCGTTACCCGGGTCTCATTGACGCTGCGATCATCTTCAGTGATATTCTCGTCATTCCTCAAGCGCTTGGACTTGTAGTTGAAATGAGAGAGGGTTCGGGGCCACATTTTCCAGAGCCTTTGAGAGAGCCGGCGGATATCAAGCGACTCAACTTCCATGCTGATCTGAGCAAAGAGCTAGCTTGGGCATTAGATTCAATCACCCTCACCCGCCAAAAACTTGCGGGTCGGGTGCCGCTTATCGGCTTCGTTGGATCACCTTGGACACTTCTCGTCTACATGGTAGAGGGTGGTGGCTCTAAGCTCTACCGGCATATCCGCACGTGGATTTACAGATATCAAGAGGCGGCGCACCAAGTCCTCCGTTTAATTACGGATGCATGCGTTGAATTTCTTGCGCTTCAGGTAGCGGCAGGTGCACAGATGCTACAAGTGTTCGATTCCTGGGCAGGCGAACTTGGCCCCACAGAGTTCCGTGAGTTTTCGCTGCCGTACCTTCGCGAGATTGCTGATAGGGTTCCAGTGCGCATCAAGGAGCTGGGCATAGATGCTGTGCCTATAACTATTTTTGCGAAGGGCGCTTGGTACGCAATTGAAGATCTGTGCAGGACTAACTACAACACGATCTCGTTGGACTGGCTCCATGACCCCAAAGAAGCATTCACCAAAGTTGCGGGCCGCAAGGTCATCCAGGGTAATCTTGACCCGGGTGTGATATATGGGTCGAAGGAAACAATCTCGCGGAAAGTTGAGGAGATGATCACCGGTTTCGGCGGTGGGAAGAAGAACTATATTGTTAACTTCGGACATGGAACGCAGCCCTTCATGGATCCTGAGAATATCAAATGGTTTTTAACTGAGGTTCACCGCGTCGGCTCGCAATAATACCCAGAGTGTTGCCTAAAATTACACGTGAGTTCACGTCATGGAGATAAATTACATATGCAATATTTTATACCGACTGCATTCGGTCATTCCGATACGAGTCTTCGCGCTGCCCACACTTCATCCTCAAACTCACGGAGCGCTCGGCGTTCCTGCCGGCCAAAGAGTAGCCCAATAAGACCATTCGTAACGCCTGTCACCATCAGGACTATGGCCACCAGAATAAATATGAATCCAACGTAGGTGCGATTTTCAGCTGCGGCAAACCAGATGCCAATCAGTAGGCCGATTGTCAATACCACAGATACGACGAAATGACCCAGGCGGAGCGAAGCTTGGTTCTCCGAGGTGGGAATATACTGGGCAATAGTCACCAGAATCTCGTCGTAAAGCTGTACTAAGCCGGTGCGACTAACAATAGGCCTCACAGAGCCACTTTTTTTACGCGGGCTGATCTCGAACGAGCCCTCTATTCCGAAGTGGTCGGATAATGAGACACCACTTTTTGTTTGCGTAAACGTGACCTGAGCATCGGAAACAGACGCGCTAGCTGGGTCAAAGAAGATGTAGTCCAGGCGCGTCGCTTTTTCAAGAGGATAGTGCTGGCGCCATGTATTTAGTTGAGAGTCGGATGTGACCCCGGCCCGTGAGATCTGCTCTTCTGGTGAGAGCTCCGCAATATTACCTGTATACTCACCATGTTTCTCTACCCATGTATCTGCAAGGTGGCCAAGTTTTTGAAACATCTCATAGTTCATAGACCCTGGTGACGAATTGAAGTCACCAACCGCGAAGGTAACATGGCCGCAGGAAATAGCACGACGAGCCAGCTGGGAAATCATCCACGCTTGGGCAGCACGATGACAGACATAGGCTGCATCTCCAGTGCCGTACGGAGCATGCATGTGTGAATTCAGTAGCTCAAGCTTTGCACCCGACGGATGCTGTATTATCACGCCACAAACAGACTTGCCAACATACCAGTCACCACGAAAAAAAGCGGAGGGGCGACCGTTTATAGCGAACGGATGAAGCCAGGCCTCAATGATAGGCCATTTACTGAAGACAGTTAGTCCAGGGCCCGCGAGAATTCCTGAATAAAACCGCTTGTAATGAGGGAGGTTTGGCGCCACGGCAGTGCGGATAAGGTCAAAGTCGTCGTCCACCCAGAGCTCTTGCAGAGCCACGATGTCATATTGTGGAGAAATAGCTAGTTGGTCTGCAATCCCGCGTAGCCGTTGCGCGCGCAGTTTTGAAACATACTTCAATCCCCAGCAGTTGAGGCTCAATATTCTAACATTTGCAGTGGCGAGGGGGTCCTTCAGTAAATCTGCGTGAGCAGTACCAGCGGAGCTGACAGTGTCGTTGGACGACATCTGCGCCTAATGTAAACTCACGGTCCGGTAGGGCGGCACAGCTTGGGTCGGTTCTTTATGGCCGTGCTGCTGACCAGACGCGTCCCGCTTGCCTATGCACTAGTAATCAGGCTCTACGAAGTCAAACCTCGGGGCTCATGTTTACTCCCAACTATCTACGGGGTCACACAAAATGCGTTCAGCCGTGCGCCGGGTCCGAGACTTAGCGATTCGTTGTACGCAGCGGAAAATAGTAAAGTTTAGTAGCACAAGACAGCAGATAGGTCCGCCTTTCTGGATCCAGACGGCGAACCAAACTGTTTAGTATTCTCAAGTAAGCTCATCATATTCGCTCCAAAGACCTGTACGGCTGTTCACTTATTGGCGCCGATAGTCGACCACATTCCGCGGTTGGTCATATCGCACCATGCTTCCGCCTTTGACTCTTCGATATACGACTCCATCACGGAATTGTCCCAGTCGCTTCCCTGGTTTTTGTTCATACTTCGCATTACTTTTGTGGCGTGTCCTAGTCTTGCCCCTGGCCTTGTGACCTACGGATGGTCATCTTCCATATGTCTAACCACAGTCTATGCCTATTCCTGAGAACTGGTGTGTTTGTCGACTGTAGGTAGCCGGTTTCCAGGTCCTTTCTAGCCGCTACCTCCGTCAGTAAAGTGAATTGGCTTAACACTGCCCAATGCATCGGTCTTTGAAATGACAACCATTGGCGTAGCAATGAGGGGTACTTGGATACCATTTTTAGACCTTCGCAAATGCCTATGCCATTAATGTCCTTAATCGTCCGAACGCCGACATTACACAGTTATCAACAGCAACGCTCGAAAGGATCTAACCAACCTAAAACAAATAGTCTATCCGGTCTTGCGGCTGCTGTATAGCCACTCAAGGTGAAGGTTTATATGGGCTGCCCACTTCTTGACAACTCTGTTGTTCGCATGCATGCATAGTTATTGCCACATGAGCATTGTCACGAGGTTCAATATGAAATATGGAAACACTGGCGTGCGCAGCATGAATGGCTTCCACTGTGCCTGGCTATGCATCACCGGCACATAGAGCCGTGTTTGTTACCCACCAACAATTGGCCCTAACTGATTTTTGGCAGCGACTCGTCAGGGCAGCCGGCGAAGTCGCTTAATTCAAAACACGGTGCTCTGCAGATGTGGGAAGGGACCTCCGGCCGGAATCGAAGACCGAGATCCGATCTTTTGGAATGAATTTACAGCCGCATTCCCGAGTAACATATGGCAAATGTGCCAGCCGGCGATTCCTACACCCTCTCGTCCCCCTCGTTCCGCACTCCTCAGAAAGAATGCGACCACGCGTGGGCCCTGCCAATATGCATGATGTTAGGGCTTCGCCGAGCCTTGACAGGAGCATCGAGCGCAACCCTTACCTAGCCTTAACAACGCTTAGAGTGCATGAGGGCGGCGCGAGCCTGCTATAAACGGTGGGATCCAGAAGACGAGCCACGTAGAGTAATGATGCGGTATTCACCGAAATGCCCCACCCCTATTGTGTGCTTGCAAAGCCCCCTCTCGCAATATGCAGGTTGCTCAACAGTTCGTCAGCACGATCTGCAAGACTCTGCCGGTGCAACGCTGTTGCATATGCAGCGCCCAGGGCCGATATCGAACGAATCAACCTTGCGCTAAGCGAGCACAGCGCGCATGCGGCACTAGACCCTAATCCCGGAAACTTACACATTTGCGTACCCGCCAGTGGTATGCTTTTGACGAGCTGGCACAATATCGTGTTATGGCCTTGATATATAGTTTTGAATAAAAGGTGCTAAATGCAGAGTCTTGTCGCGCGCTGAGCACACAGTCTAAGGTCGCACTACTGACTTGCGGATCAGGCCACGTGAAATGATTACAACATATTCTCGGCGGCAAAAGACTCCCCCAGTTTGTTTCACCGTTGCGTTTTCGAGTTTTGTCGCCAAGCATTAGGGCTAGAAATCTTGGTCTGCGGAGCATACGGCCCGCCCATGCACGGGCCATGCAGCACAAGGAAGCCCTTTGCTCACGGCCCGAGAAGCAGCAAGACGACCAGACAGAACCGGGAAATTCAGCAGCAACCTCAGGCAAGATGTGAACTTCTAGTCTGTGCCTGCTCGGTAGTTGGCGACCATCCAAGCCTTTGGGCCTCCTTAAGCACTGGATTTAATGTATGTGCAAATCATTTCGGAGCTGGCTGGTTGTGATGCATGTGCATACGGCCAGCAAATAGCCCGAGCATGCCGGGTCTCAAGTAGCAAGTCAGCTCGTTGCCCGGAATATACTCAAAAAAGCACTTTGTAGACTCCGAGCCAATCGATCGTGTTTTCCACCATGGTTTTATTCACCGGATGTCGATATCGCCCCACGCGCTAAGCTGCGCTACGGCACACCCCACTTCGCCTAGCCCCCTCATCTGCTGCATTCCCAACTTCGAACGGCACCAATATGCAGGCGAGGTCGCCACCCGGTCCCATGTGAGGGCAGGCTGCGTTCGGCGCTGCCGGCGACCTCCCCTCCCGACGGGACCTAGCCCTGACATGCAAGATCAGAAGACGTGGGCCAAGCAAGATATATAGAGAACCCGAACTTCTTCCCAGGTACTGAGAACCCTTGCAATCTCTGTTTGGCGAGCTCGATACCTGCGACGCGCCCAACTATCCGAATAGTCTACGGCTAGTTCACCGGGTCCAGAACTCTGCGGTAACCTGACGAACTATTTGCCTGTCGGAGCCCGTTAACGTCATCCGACTCGCCTATCGCTCAGCCCTGTCCTCGCCCTGTTCGACCGCCAGAGCTGATCTTTGCACCGCGCGCGATTTTTGCGCTTGCCTAAGTTGAAGGGGCGCGCTTTCAGCAAGGGACAGTCTGAATTCCCACATCATAACTCATTACGAGCCAAATGAAATCATGGTCATTATAGAGGGTCAAAAGTACGCCTGCGACCGTTGCATTAGGGGCCACCGCGTTTCTCATTGTAATCATGTCGATCAGGCATTGACGCGTATCAAACCAAAGGGGCGTCCAGTTACTCATTGCAATCACTGTCGCGAAAGCCGAAAGTCTAAACATACGCACGTAAAGTGCCTTTGTGGTAAAGTCTCAAACGCTGGAGGTTGTCAGTGCGGTGTTACTGGGGTATGCCTCTGCAGTTCGAAAGCAAAGGTTCCGCGCATGTCGTTCGTTGGTCTCTCAGAGGAGGAAGAGTGGTCTCACTTGCCCGAGTTCATTCCAGCTGGCAAGTATTTCCAGGTTTTAGAGTCACTGGGCGAGACTCCAGAATCGCAGCCTATGGTTTGGCAATCAAATACTGCGAAAACTGAGGATAGTGCCAGCCCAGTAGGCACGTTCTCACGTACAAGCCGTGGCCCACTCGTTTTTGAAAGTGCTTTGGCCTCCAGGCATGAGGGGCAGACTTTGGACACCTACTATGGAAGCGCAGGGATCCAGGAGCTCAGCAATCCCACTTCCAACCCGCCTCAACTGTCGCGCGAGAATAGTTTCATCTGTCACAGGCGCAAAGGCTCGACAGCCTCTGTGGGCTCGCCTGCCTCACAACAGTCCATTATAATTGCATCTGGGTACCCCGATGCCCTGGCTGACAACTACCAAGAATACACTGAGCCGCAGGTCGGTTACGTTCCACCGCTTGCTCGCCTTCAAGAGACACAGGACGAAGAATTCTGGCGGGTGCTATGTAACGATCCCAATGCATACGAAGAGTTTCTCGAGGATAAAACGGGCCGCAAGCCCGCAGGCCTGCCAAAGACTGCCGCATCGACGGCCGTACGTCGTGACGAGTTGTTAAAGGCCGTCGGCGCTAGCCGCAACGAGATATCACGTGGATCCAAGATCAATTATTTATATTAATCTATACATACGCAACATTGTCTTTTACTTGCTGTATACTCAGCATATCAGGGCGTGACAGTTAATCGTGCGAGCATACGAGCGCCAGTATGCAGTCGAAGCTTATCGCGTCCGGACAAACAGCCGAGCAGGCCCGGTAAACAAGGAGATCGACAGCGTTTCGGGCCCATTGTTCCGCGCCTAACCCCTAACGTGGATCACCGGATCGATTTCGTGCAGGAGCCATGCGTGGTCACGTCACACTCAGTCAGTAGGGCCCCGTTGTGTCGACTACAGGAGCTGTCGATACCCTCCAATTGCGACTGGGCATTTTTTCAAAGAGTAGATTCTACATAAAAGCTAGAGTCATTTTAGTGGGCGATTTATCTTAGGTTCGTGGACTTAAGTACTTCTTTTTGCTGTCACACGAGACTTCTACTTGCCAAAGCTCAAGATATGTGGGCATTTCGCCCTGCTGAAGGATCATCTGGAGAATCCATCTGCTTCGGGCCGGTACGCCTAGCACCACTCCCTTCTGATGTGGTGGAGACTGTTCCTTTTGGCTGTCCTCACTACAGACCAAGGCCCTCGTCGGCCGCACCCAACCTTTCTCAGATTAGTAAGCTGAGGGCGTGGCTTAGGTCCCAGCTCAAGTACCAGGCAAAGTTTCACCAAGCGAAGAGCAGAAATCAATGTCCGACGGTCTCGCAAAAGATCTGAAAGAGAAAGCCAAGCTGAACGAGGGAGAGCAAACAGTCCAGTCAGGTGGCGCTGCTGGTGCCGGCGCCGGTGGTAAGAAGTTTAACTTCAACTTCCAGCCTAAGGCTGCGTTCACACCCGGCCAGTTTCAGCCGGCTAGTGGCAACGCGTACGGACAGTACGGCACTGGAGCTGGCGCTGTCCAGCCTGGTAGCTACGGCCAATATGGGGGTCAGCAACAGTACGGCTATAAAGACTTCTCTAATTATGCTCAGCAGCCTTCGGCCTCACCCGCAGCTCCTGCGGCGCCTGCCACCATGACGCTGGACGAGTTTGAGAACAAGAGCAAGGCCAATCTGAACACGCGCATCTCTCGTGGCCCAAAAAAGGTCTTATCGCTGGGCAAGAGCACGCCAGCGAAAGAAGAGCCTGTCAATACCGAGGCTAAAGGGGCGAAGCCAGCACCTACCAAGCAGGAGGCTGCACCTACTGACGCTACCAAGGACGCGCCGGCGAAGGAGCCTGCAGCGGCAGTCGAAAAACTCAAAAAGGCTGCGACACCCAAGGCGCAGACCCCAGAGCCAGCTTCGGCCAAAAAGGAGACGGAGAAGTCTGACGAAAAGATTGACGCAGATTCTGTGGCCAGGGAGCAAGAGCGGCTGGACAAGGAAGTTGTAGAAGACATGTTCGGTGGCCAGGACATCAAGGAGCACCTCTCAGTCATTTTTATGGGCCATGTCGATGCTGGCAAGTCTACCATGGGCGGCAACATTCTATATCTCACCGGCGCTGTAGACAAGCGCACTGTCGAGAAATATGAGCGCGAGGCTGTCGACGCGGGTCGTCAGGGTTGGTACTTATCGTGGGTCATGGACACCAATAAGGAGGAACGCAATGAGGGTAAAACTATCGAGGTCGGACGCGCAACTTTCGAAACTGACAAGCGCCGCTACACAATTCTAGACGCACCCGGCCACAAGATGTACGTACCATCAATGATCGGCGGTGCCTCCCAAGCCGACGTGGGTATTCTTGTGATCTCAGCCCGCCGCGGTGAGTACGAGACTGGTTTCGAAAAAGGCGGTCAGACTCGTGAGCACGCGGTCCTGGCAAAGACGCAGGGTGTCAATCGCCTCGTGGTGGTCGTGAACAAGATGGACGACCCGACGGTCAACTGGTCCGAAGAGCGGTACAACGAGTGCACCAAAAAGCTTGGTGTTTTCCTAAAGGCGACTGGGTATACTGATGTCGTTAACATGCCTGTATCGGGCTTCACCGGCGCCGGAATCAAGGAGCGGGTTTCGAAGGAGCTCGCGCCGTGGAATGATGCGCCATCCCTGCTTGAGTATTTGGACAACGTTCCCATTGAGAACCGCAAGCTTTCTGCACCTTTCATGCTGCCTGTATCTGGCAAAGCCAAAGATTTGGGCACTGTCGTTGAAGGTAAGGTGGAGAGTGGTAGCATCAAACGGGGTAACAATTTGCTGTTGATGCCGAATAATATAGCGGTGGAGGTGACAGGCATCTACAACGAAAGCGAACAGGAGATCGAGGGTGCTATTCACGGTGACCAGATCAAGGTAAAGTTGCGCGGCGTCGAAGAGGAGGATATCCAGATCGGAAACGTGCTCACCTCTGCCAAAAATCCCGTGCGCGCAGTGACACGTTTCGAGGCGCAGGTAGCGATCGTTGAGGTTAAGTCGATTCTAACCACAGGGTTTTCATGCGTCATGCATGTCCATACGGCCGTTGAAGAGGTCACGTTCACTAAGCTTTTGCACAAACTCGAGAAGGGTACAAATCGGAAGTCCAAGAAGCCTCCTGCGTTTGCGAAGAAGGGGATGAAGATCATCGCTGAGCTTGAGACGGCTAGTCCCGTCTCCATTGAGGTGTTTGACCAGCAACCCCAGCTCGGCCGCTTTACACTGCGTGACCAGGGCCAAACTATCGCTATCGGCCGCGTCACCAAAATTGTTGAATGATGAATTACATATTTTCCATATAAGCATCTCCACAAGGTTCTATGACGGACAAAGAATTGTCTTGTCGCTCGCGAGTCGGGGGCGTGCCTGCCCACGGAAGGCACTTACAGCTTTTGCTTCGGGCCATCGAACCGTAAGTTCATCTCTACGCCATGACGGCTGTAGCCACACTTCTCGTAAAACTTGACATTCTTCTCGTCACAGTCGAGAATTATTTTGTAGCATCCCTGACCCTTTCCAATTGCGCTCAATGTTTCAATGATACGTTGGCCAAACTTCTTCCCCTGCTGGTTTTTGGATACAGCGATGTCCTCGATGTGGCCGACCTTGCCCACGCTATGAATGAGTTTGCGCTCTATGAAGATGGTGCCAACGGCAAGCACTCTGTGACCAGGGCCCTCAATCACCGCAACAAAGTAGTCTCCGCTCTTTTTCCATGCTTCAAATTGAGTCTTGAACTGCTCTTCGGTTACCTCGCCGACGGTCGTCAGCGTCTCCAGCACTTTGAGAACCCCCTTGTCATAGTCGTCGGATCTTAGCGGCCTTACCTCGTGGCCACGGTACATGGCACCCTTTGCCAACTGAGGGATAAGCTTTGGGGAAAACAGCGAGGTCATGTCTACGGTCCTTTCACTGTGAGCGGGGGAGTATTTGGAGTGTCTGGGGTTCAGCCAGGCTAAATTGGGAGCCCTCGGAGACCGAGGTCACGTGTGACGCATTTTCATGCATGTGCGAACCCCCCGCCCAACACTTCTGTTAGGGCTAGGTGGAATGTGAAGGTTGGCGAGGTGGGGGAGGGGAATGGCGGCAGGCAGGGGCAGCACGTGGAGGTCCCACACTACCTTTTGCGCGCGAGTTGCACCAAACTAGGGAACCGATTCAATCGTTAATCGTTACATAGCACACCCTATATATAGTTTCTCTGCTCTTTTAGTAGTAGTAGTCGCCCTGGTCAATCATGGCCTGGGCGACCTTGAGGAAACCGGCGACATTGGCGCCGCGCACCAGCGACGGAAGCTTCTCCTCGCTGGTTGCATATTCCTTGGAGGTGTTGTAGCAGTTGTCGAAGCATGTCGACATGATGTCTTTGAGACGGCTATCAACTTCCTCTGTGGTCCAAGACTGACGCTGCGAGTTCTGAGCCATCTCCAGACCCGACACGGCAACACCACCGCAGTTGGCGGCTTTACCCGGACCGTACCAGATGCCAGTCTTGTCGCGGTTGGCTTCGTACACGGCAATGGCCTCCATAGTAGAGCCCATGTTCGAACCCTCGGCAACAAACTTGCACCCCGCCTTGACAAGGTGGTCGGCCTCGGCCTCGGACACTTCGTTCTGCGTAGCGCAGGGCAAGGCGACGTCAATTTTCTCAACGAGCGTCCACGGGCGCTTACCATCATGGTAGGTAAAGTCGCCCTTGAAGTCGCTCTCAAGAGTCTTGAGTTCTTTGCGCTGCAACTTGATGTCTGCGATCTTCTGAATGTGCTCAGGCGTGAAGCCCTTGTCGCTTGAGGCGATGAAGGACCCCTTCGAGTCCGACAAAGAGAGAACGGTTCCACCCAGCTCAATGACCTTGAGCGCGGCGTACTGGGCAACGTTACCAGAGCCCGAGATCAAGACAGTCTTGCCCTTGAAACTCTCTTTACCGGCGGATGCTTTCTCAATCATTTTTTCGACATAATAAACCAAACCATAGCCCGTAGCCTCAGGGCGGATAAGCGAGCCACCCCACGTGAGGCCCTTGCCAGTCAGCACGCCCTCAAACTGATTCTTCAGGCGGCGGTACTGACCAAAGAGGAAGCCAATTTCACGGCCACCGACATTAATGTCACCAGCGGGGACATCAGTGTCAGCGCCGATATGACGCTGGAGCTCAGTCATGAACGCCTGGCAAAAGCGACGGATCTCGGCATTGCTGCGGCCCTTAGGGTCGAAGTCGGCACCACCCTTACCGCCACCCATGTTAAGGCCCGTCAGAGCATTCTTGAAAATCTGCTCATAGCCGAGGAACTTCAACACACTCAGGTTTACAGTAGGGTGGAAACGCAGACCTCCCTTGTAAGGACCCAAGGCTGAGTTGAACTGCACGCGGTAACCACGGTTCACCTGGATTTTGCCACTGTCGTCCTCCCACACGACGCGGAACTGGATGACACGTTCAGGCACCGAGACCACGCTAACTAAACCCTCGAGCTCAGGACGCTTCTGAAAGAGTGTCGAGTCCTTTAGTGTCAGGAGTAGCTCGTCGTAGGCCTGCTGGAATTCGGGCTCTGTAGGAAGGTTCGACATTTCGAATATGTGTCCACTTGCCGAGACGGTCCGAACATTTAAGTGCTGGCTGCGCGTTATCACTAGCCAATAAGCTCCCAGCGGGTCAATGGCATATGCACGGGAATACCATCACCTGCATCCGATATCGGCTTTGACCGACCGCCTGCAGGCCGAAAGTCAGCAAGTCCACAATAATATGGGACCAAAGTGCACGTACCTAGACTCTTCTAGTCTCTTCTGAGCAAGTTTTCGCATATTCGAAGCACTTTTCGTAGCGTCCCCCGTAAAACTCGTAGATGACTCACCAGGGTACAGAGCCGATAAAGGTGAGTTATGCAGGAACCCTAATGCCCTACATATTCTGCATCCGAGGCGGCAACTGCGCAGGCTAATTGAGGCGCTTGGTTGAGGGTGGGGAAGCCTCGTGCTGACGGAGAGGGGAACTCAGGGCTCGAGCGGACGAGAACCTGCAGCAGTCAACCTACGTCATCACGATTGTCTGGCGTATAGATGTCTATCAGTAATAACATTTCAAATCATAGTTATGGACTGTTGGTAAGTTTATGTGATAAGGTTCATCTAGTTTCTTGAGCTTAGACTCCTTCGTCCAGCTCAACTCAGTGGGCATCGCTTAAGGGCTGATTTGCTCGTGTTCGTCAATGTCAAACTCTGTCTCTGACGAGTCATTGTTGATAAATGGTTGCATCTCAATGTCACGCTCTGGCTTGTTTGCAACATTGTGCTTGTTAAGCATCATGTAAGATTGTAACAGAAAGTTGATGTCCAAGAAAATGAGGCTGGCAACGGAAGTTATTAAAAGAACGTAAGGCGCAGCCATCACTTGATTATCGGCGAGAAATTGCATGGCTTCTTCAGTGGCCGACATGAACAAGCAACCGGATTCAACAAGTAGAAACGAGGGCAGGAATTGCCACGATGCGATGGTACTGCCACGGTGTGGGCGATCTTTAACGACAAACGAGATCTCGATGATGCGAGCCAAGCCAGCCATCATCAGCATCACACCGAACATAAAGTGAATATTTGTCGAGACTGCCAAAGCCTGTGAGTGGGTCATCATAGCATAGCCTGTAACACAGATGACCAGCGCCGGAATGTGGTTGCGCTTGGGCTTGTTGTTGACACGGTCCCAAGACATGTAAATTCCTACCATACCGGCCGCCCACCAGACGATTCCCATAGATGTGTGTTGGATGTCACCATGATTCCAGTCGTGGCCCCAGCGGTGTTCCGTGAATGTGTTCACAATGCCCCAGAGCGTAATAATCAGTGAGTCGTAGAATTCTTGCGATCGGTTACGACGTGACAAAAAGCCTTCGCCGACAAACAGCATAAGCACCAGAATGGCCCCATAGACGATGAAAGCAGTGCCCATAATACCGTGGGCAAGACATTGACCCAGATGGTCTGCCTTGCAGAACTGCAGTAGTGAAATAAATGACAAGCCCACGAAAACCCAGCAGACAAGTGGCTGCAGCACAGACACGACATTGTACGCGACACTGAGAGCACTTTTGGCGTGGGCCAGCACACCTCGTGGCACGTAAATTAGAAGCAGAAATGAGAGTCCAACCGATATCAGGCCGTTTATCACGGCAAGATCGACCCACCATGGATTATAGTGAGCAATGCCTGTCAGGTGGCCGAAAAAGGCACCCACGCCGGCCATGATACCTCCTATGGCCTGCACAGGTAGGTGCCGTGGGCTGTTAGCGCGCTTGCAGACAAAGCCATAGGGAAGTACGAGGCCCAAAGATAGGAAAACAAGGAGAAAATGGGCTATCAGCATGAACGGGATATTCAGACCCATGTGAACAGGTGCAGAGTGATCATGATGCCCGTGGCCTTCGCCATGGCCCATATCCATGTCCATGTCGGCTCCCATGGTGCACGAAGACACGTCCTGTGGTAGACCAGGCTTATTAAACGATGGACGCGGTCCTGTGTCCCCTGGCTTGACTTCCCGACGCTCGCTAAGCGAGAGGAGGGCTAGCGAATTCTCAGACTCGCGGCCCCTTGGCAGTCGAAGTAAGCCAGAGCTGGGAGTTGGACGATTGTGGCCAGGCTGGGCAAGCTAAGGGAGCCCGCCCACGCCAGTGCCTCCTCCGCACCTTGAGCAGCTGCATAAGCGCTGGCTTGCCATCAAGACCTCTAGACTGGAGCTAGACGTCGCAATGGCCAGCCTTTGCTGGTCGCGCTCAGGACACCTAGCGTATATTCGCGATGAAAAAGTCTTTTTAACGTGGATGTATTGCGTGGACGGTGCCACACGTGCGCTCGCGAAGCCCGTAGAGGTACTCGCAGCGCCTCAGCCGCGCATTCTGGCTTGGGTGTCAGCTAACATACTTGCTGTTGCAGACAAGATTGGGCGAGTACAAGTATTTGAGATTACTATCGGTGGTCGCGCGGAGCCACGCTCGGCGTTACTGCCCGCCCCGGACACTCGTGGGCGTGTCTCAGAACTCGACAGCGCACTTTGCATATACCCCTTAAATCCGGATCGCTACGCGGTACCTATTACCGTGCCACCGCTGACACCTGGCCAGAATAACTTGGCTACGGTAGGAAAAGCTGTATGGGAATCTGGCAAGCCGCAGGGTCCAATACACCCCCATGGGGCGAGCACGGCGTTCGTGGTAGTGACAAAGAACGGCTACTTTCGACTGTTCGTACAAATTGGAGATCGAACATTCCGTGAGACGAGCACGGCCTTCGAGTTTTCTGGAATTGCGCTCAAGGCTGCTTGCGTATCTACAAAAAAGTCGCTTTTGGTGGCTATCTGCTCCACTGTGGGCAGATTGTTTCTCTTCAAAGTTGATGTGGAGTACTCTGCCGGGCTTGCAACGCGCACTGCACTTAAAGGTAGTGCTTCCCTTGCGACACTGCAGGTCAGCTTGACCGCATCCGCCGCGCTAGACAACCCAGACGGAACCTGGCTTACAGAGTTTGTATTTGTGCGCCTACCGGGACCTCCAGAGGCGTCAGAGGCGCAAGTTGCAAAGGAAGGTTCCATAGAATTGCGTGCTGTCTATTCAGACGAGACGAAAAGCTCGATCAGCGTTTTCCGGCTAAAGGAACAAGCCGATGCACTGCATCCAGCTTTTCAGCAGATGTTTGGGCGCGGACCCGGAGAGCCCGAACTTAAGTGGACAATACAAGCATCTCCGATTCGGGTGGCCCCCAAGCGAATTGTTTCAATTGAGGTGTTCCGCAACGCGCTGGTGACGCATGAAGTAGATGGATCAGTCACTGCGCAGAGCCTGCTGCCTACACCGACAGTGCTTCCCAACAGGGTGCTCAATTTCGGTAAGCATGATACAGACAAGATATGCCGCGCTTCAGCAGTTGCAATCTCGCCTAATCTTTGCATGCTTGCATATTTGCCCTTTCGGGAGGCTGTTGCAAGCGATAAGCTTGATTCAGGCGATGAAGTACGGTCTATCATCAGCGAAAGAAGTACAAATTCCTTTGGAAATCGCTCATTAGTGTCGAATAAAGGTTCGAAACCAGGTGTCGTGCCTCAGCTCGCGCCCGTGGAGCTCTCTGTGGACAGCTTGGATTCACCTACGGCTATTGAGCTCGCGACAAGCATTGCCACTTCATACGCTTACAGTGTGTACAACAGCGTACAGTGCGATGATCTGCTAAGCGTAATTTGGACACTAGTGCATCGTTCGCTGCCCCAAATTAAAGTAAGCTCCACTCAATTCATTTCGACGCTGAGCTCTGAGACGCAGCGAGTACTCAATGTTTCGTTCGAGCCTCCAGACGACGTTCCTGATAACGAACGCAGCATGATGCCCTCTGCTCTACAGCGGTGGCTAGCTCTGCAGCTTGTCCTAGGGACGGGCCCGAACTGGCAGCGGAATGCAACAAGCCAGTTAGCATGGATCGCGCTCAACATCCAGGTGTGCGCTTTCTCAGTTACGTGGAACCTCAAGGCAGTTCTCCAGCAAAGTAAGGCACAAACACACGCAGATCATATCACTGAGCTTAACGTCCGCTGTAGGCAAGTCATGAACTTATTGGGTTTAGTGCGCTGGTGCACCGACTTGGTCGCTTACATCTGTCGTGAGATATTTGTGGCACAGACAATTCAGGACAATGCGGAGAAACTGAAAGCTTATGCCGGCAAGGCTGGAGGACAGACGCCTTCTATGGCCGCCATCCACCTGATTGAAACCCCGACAACGTTTGTTAACGTTCTAATGTCCAAAACTTTACGATTTCTAATTGGCTACATGATAAGAGGATTCAAAGGTATGGAGCAGGTCACCCACAAATTGGTTGCTCAGGAACAAGCATTGTTGGGGAAGCCTGGAATGGCTCAACTTGCACGGAGCTACTTCAAAGAAGTGTCAGGTTCTGGACCCGTCGATTTGGACTTATTTCGCGAGCTCTTGAAAAGTCTTGACAAGCACATGAGCCATATCTATAAGAACGAGAAGTTCACGGAGCGTGTGAAGCAAGCACTCGAGATGGAGTTGATGAAAAATTCCCGAGTTCCTGCAGGATTATATGCCACTGTCGATCACATTGTGAAGAGTTTCGACAACAACATCCTCACTTCTCTGGATGTACCGAAACTTTATTTCTACGATGTTGAGTGGCTGAGCATCAGCTCGGCGCGGTGTGCCTTGTCGGGAGACAAGATCGATGCTATTCGCAAGGTTGTGATCACGGATCAGAAGCGGGTAAGAACGTGTGTACGTTGTGGTGTCTATTCTGTGTACGACCACGGCAAGCCAATACCGATGGACTGGGGGCTGTTGTTTGCGCGAAACTGCTTTTGCAATGGCCCCTGGCAGCCCACTGAGCAGACAAGACAAGTGCTAGAAGACGCCTGGCAACAGCAGCAGAAACGGTAGCCTGTCAGCGGCTCGGATGGCATACGCCGAACTAATCATTTGCCAGCCGCGCAGCGCGCGCAATACCTAGCGAATACCTGTACATAAATTAATCACCGCGGGGCACGGCTGATCTCAATTCGCGCTTTCAAAGGAACGGGTTTGCGCATTTTCGCGACTCCGTCTCTCCTGATTCTGGAGCCATCATTGTTTGCCAGTCGAGCGCCACCATGTTGTACCCCCACCGAGATTTTGCGAACACGACACCAAGATCGTTGTGAATGGTAGTTAAATAGAAATTGGAACCATCGCCTAGGGACAGCACGTTAGCTCGCACTATGTCGCCAGGATGGAAGTGATCTTCAACCCTTACTTTATCTCTTTCGGTGGCCCGGATATCTTGAGATCGGATCAACGCTCCATAACCCTCCCCTAGTTCAGCAAGATCGCCCAGACGGCCAGAAGTCTGGTGGACGGTACCTACAGCATTGGCGCTCCATCCAACACCAGAATCAGCCAGGCTAGCACCTCCATTTTCAACCACCAAGATTTCAAGGTGTACTTGTGCAGGTGACAACCGCATCACGCGCGCGAATACAACGTCACCGACGCGGGGAAGCCGGGAGGAGCTCCTCCGGGAGTTTTTGGGCACTCCAGATTTCTCCAGACTGAACGGATTTGTAAATTTATTAGTGACGCTCAGCGTAAACGTTTGCTTCAGCCCGGGAACCGGCTCCAAGTGTAGCTCGCCTAGCAGAGTACTCCGCAAACCCGCACCGGCTCTTTCAACCCCAGCTCCAGGCTCGAATCTGCTTCCTTCCGCCTCGGCAGGTATAGACTGCCCCGGCAGCACGTAGGCAGGCAGCATCAGCGTTGAGTTCCGCTATTCCCTAAAGGGTAGATGTAAGAGATCCTCCCCTCAGCAGTAGGCCCTTACCCAAGCAACCGACCGCACAAGTCCGCACCTTCAAGGGGAGCTACTTACGGTCTTCTAGTGGGGGACAGAGCTATGTGTATTAAGAGCTATCGAGATCATGCGGGGATAAAATTTAAAAGAAATGTGTGTACGCACGGGAGTCGCGGTGTACATCCATGCTCAGCTTGAAGCTGTTCAGCTCGTGCTTGATTTGTTGCGCCAACGTAGGCGTTAACCGATTACAGGTCGCAGGCTCAGGGCGCCGGTCATAGTCGTCGCAAGAGTAAGTATCGAAGACCATAATCTGCGAGGCGAACTGCACAGTTTCGCGCCCCTGAGGACGCGGAGGCAGCATAGACCCACCTGACAGAGGCCCTGGAGGTCCCGGCTCTCTAAAATCAACAGCAGGGACCGGACCGTCAAACGCCGTCATCAGTTGCTGTGTGAACGACAGATCAAGATCTAGGTCCACGTTGATCTTATTGTCAAAATCCAGGAAAGATGATCCCACAAGCTCCTCAAAGCTTGTGGCATGTACCTCTTGCGCGTTGGGCACTTTCTCTTCTGACTTATCCGCTTCGCTGGCGCCGCTACGAACACGACGGCTGCTTCTCTGGCTCGGCTTCCGGTCAATGCTACCGACCCGCTCCACCGCATTACGAATCGTCGCGATGCCCTGATCGTCAAGACTGCGCGGAAACACGGTATCACTCTGCGCCAGATCTACTTCCTCAGCACCCTCTTCAATCGAAAGCGCAGGCGAAAGCGTTAAATCAGAGATAGACACCTCTGGAGCATTGACTTTCGGCGTGCGCGAGTCAGAGTTCTCTGGGAAGCTCTGGGAATCATGCGTAGCAGCAGTAGATAAATGCGCGCTCTCGACTTCAGTTTCTTGTGCACCATCCTTTTCACCGTCTCGAGCCGGCAAGCTCAATCGTTCAGATGAAGTGGACGGTGTCTGTAAAAAGTGCTCAGCCATAACCTCTTGGGAGCTCTGCGGTACAGCGGTGGAGGAATAGCTATTATTCGAGTCCATAAAGGTTTGCTCGTCGAGATCAGGTAACTTGGGGGTCGAGGAGTCTGGAAGAGCAGTCTCGTCTAGTTTGACGGTGCGTTGGGGCATGCTAGTCAAGCCCGATGAATAGCGCCGATGATCAAACACACTCGTTGCCATGGAGTTTCGGTAGGTAGCCGAACTGTAGCTGGATCTGCCAAGAGTGGGCATACTCTGACGCTTGGCTGCTGTGGTCGTGGAACCTGAGGCACTAGCATCCCGTTTAGCAATCTGCGGCCCGCCAGCACCGCCCATGCGTCCCATCTGTGCGGTACTGTAGGACGCAGTTTCCGGTTGAATTTCGCTCACGATGGGCATGTCTTTTCGAAAAAGGCGCTTAGTCGAATCACGAACTGAACGGAATGAAAAAGCGGACGCCACCGAACGGCCCGACATGACAGACATTGTGGACATGCCTGATTTCCCAGACATGACGGAAACATTGTCGGCATCACGTGCTTTGCTTTTCTTGTTGCTTTTGCTGCCCTTGAAGAATCCTTTCAATCGGCTGCTGAGATTCGGTTTCTCCGCCTCGATCTTCTGAACAGGTGTCGCGCTGCGCCGCGGCTCGGTACGAAGATCTTGAAAAGAGGGCTGGTGGGGCATCTGTACGCGCGCAGTAGGCTTATCACGGTCCATGGACTGGTCCACAGACGCATCTCGATGTTGCGCACTGTGCTGAGGACTCTGGCTAATGCTGCGGGCATGGCCACTGCTTGAGCTGCGCCTGTGAGACGGCACGTTAAACTGAGGAACACCAGCGCGCCACTCCTGCGGATTTATAGGCTGATTGGTGGTGATGGAAACAGAGCTCGCGGGTGGCGTGGTGTTGCCGAGACTCACAGTGGAGAACGAACGGCGATGTTGGTGTTGTTGGCCAGACTGAAGCCCTCCACCCTGAGGAGAGGTCTGTGACCAGCCTGCTTGCGCACTATTCTGGTACTTACCAGGAGAGATTCGACGAATCTCTGAGGTGATGGAGCTACGCCTGGATTCCGTCCTCTGGTTGGTGGATTCAATAACCCCCTCTAGACTGCGAGTGGTCGGGAGTCCTGGAAGCATTTTATCCTCTTCGTCGATAGGGGATCGAGGACGGGAGTCGGACGGGAGCACCAAACCGCCTGGGCTCCGAGATCGAGAAGGTGGGCGCGAGGGCGGGCGGGATAGCGACAGAATCTCAGGTGACTGGGATACGCGGGGAAGTGACACAGGCGACGTAGATGGCTTCAGTGTTTCCAGACTGGTTGAACCTTTAGCCTCGATACTCAGCGTGTCTGATTTAATAATCGGAGCCTGGGGCGATTGTAGTGGGCTGATACTCACAGAGCGCATAGTTATCTGGTCAGGAGTACACGCACGGACGGGCGATGTACTGGTAGAACCAACAATCTCCAAAGGCGTTTTCAGCACATTAACTGAGCGTGAGGTGGTCATGATAGCTTTCGCAGTCAGCTCATCTTCAGGCAAAGAGCTAACAGAGGATTCAGAGGTCTGAGTCGACGATGAGTCGACATCCACGCTCCGCATGCTAGGCGACAGGCTTGGCAGGCTCAATGTCGATGAGACACGTCCACGGTGGTAGCGCTCCGGTACCTGTGCAGGTGTGTTGACACCATTGGCCTGCGGCAGAGAAGAAGCGCTCCATGCATTGTGGGTCTCTAGGTAAGAGACAGAGCGGGTATTGCGCGTTGGCAACGATGAGATTCGTTGAGATGTCGATGATGCCATCCTTAGCTGTCCATTTTGGGTGGATGACTGCAGAGCGCTCAAAGAGCCGACAGAATGGGAGCGGGTGTTCCAGTGCCTACCCCCAGTCTGAGTCGCAAACTGCGGCTGCCCGAAACTGCCGGAGTACCGCTGAGGGAGCGTCTGACCAGCTCGCTGATTCTGATAATGGCCGTGCGACATATAGTGTTGGCCGAACACTGGGAAGGCTTAATTGATGCGTCCTAGTTTAAGGACACAATGCAAACGTGGTCGTAAAAGCCAAGGGGAGCTGTCTGCTCCAGTAGCAATCACAGATAAATAGGACACCAAACTATGCGCAAGGTTTGGCTGGAGAATGAAGCAGGCCACGTACCTGGCTTTGAAGTATGCGGAATTGACGAGGCAGTTAAAACCAACGAGGGTGGCCGCAGCTAGCGATTGAAAAGGCCGCTTGAAATGGCAGTTTTGCGGAAAAATTAGTGAGTGTACACTTTCGCTTATGTGCAAAAACCACAGTTCAAGCAATAGTCAAAGCTTGGACACTTGATCTTCACGGAAACGATCTTATTCAAATGAGTGCCCGCCACTTATGATAGATATGGGGAGCTCACAGGATTGCAATAAAACCGCTGAGAATGTTCTTTTGATTTCGTACCGGAACCAGCTTTGGCCCAGTCCGTTGGTGGTCGCGAGCGCCACAATAAACCTAACAAGTAGGTCCAGGAGATGAGTTAGGCGGGTCGACGAGAGGTTAAGGTGAGCCCCAGTAAGATTTAGTAAGGGGCGTAGAGCAGCTGCAAGACGACGACAGGGCTGCAGCTTAATACAGCAGGGCCAAGGCCACCTAACTAGCTTGACCACAAGCCAACAAGATGCTCCTCAAGCTAGCAGAGCCGTTTGAGTGACATTTGAAGAGTTATTTAACTAGTTTGATAGGTATTATTGCTAGAGACTGCTCCGGCCTGAAGGCCGAGACAACCATCTACCCGAACCCCGACGGTTTCCGAGCCGACGCTAAGAAACACCCCCTCCCCTCGCTATGTGATCTGCATGACGTGTGCTAAATTTACCCAGTGGCCGACCCTTACGACGCGAAAATCAAATGGCGCTCCCTTCTCTTGACGTGATACGGGCATAAGCCAAAATCCCTCCTTCACATTGCTTCTAGGTGCGATGAGTTTTGCCGTATTTGCGGTTTGAAACGTGGGCCCAACTTCCCAGGAGCGTCTCAGTTGGTCTCACTTGGGCATGCATAAACCGTGCAGCTGTCCTCGGCCCGAGTGCATGAGCTGCGAAACAAGCGCTGTGCGACACAAACTGCCATTTTCGGCTCACACGGCTCACCCATAGAGGGTTGAAGTAGTATTGAGCATAAGCCAGATCCACTCAAGTGTGAACTTTCCCTCCTGGGCAGTTGCGAAATAGATCGCATTCTCGCTCGCATGGAAATATCACCACAACCTATTCAGGCCATGCCATTCAAGTCTTGGACATCTCGTTATGTGTCCGCATGAGCATAGACTAGATTCGGAAGTGCAGAATCCACTTATATAGCGCACAGTATTACCGCAGTATATGTTTCGGCACTTTCAATCATATTGTACCCCTTTGCCGGTCCACGAGGTGGCCAGCATGCATTGCGTCACATGATATGCAGGCAGATTGCTATTCCTCACGAAGAGCACGTATGGTCATTTCAACAGTAAAATTTCGGCGCAGAAGGCTAGGTCATATATGTATCAATGAGCTTAATAAACCAGGTTGTGGCACAGTGATAGCCCTGGCTCATTGGAAGGGCAGGGCAATCCCTGTTCCATTGTTGATCATTTCTGCGCGCGCATGCACGTGGGCCCGTGTGGGGGCAGCTCACCCGTATCAGTCTCCTAACGATTTGGTTCTATTGGATGCCAGTGGGTTCAACAAAATAGATGAGAGCTCTAATCTGTGCTATTTGGCTTCACATTGCAGGCTTTTGGACCCGCAGATTGAGTATGCACTAATGTCTCATACGCGCTCAGTCGACTGGCGCCGTGCGTCAAAACTCAGCGAATCTTTCATCCGCTGAAGGCTCACACTACGACTGATCCGCTCTCCCTTACTAACGTGGAGACATTCGTGAAATGCGTGGCGTCGTCGCGCTAAAATAGATTTTTAAATTACCGAAAATATCAATGATACCTGCGAGCTGCAGGGGGCACAAGAATTGTTTCACTCTGCAGGAGAGCGCCCTTACGCCTTCGGCTTCTGCGTGTTTCAGATCGATCGCCCGGGCAGACGGGGGCTACCGGCCGCGCTGACGTTATCAACACGCACGTGAGCGCCAGGCCTCAGGCACCAGCGGCGGGTAGCCTGGAATATCTGATTATCACATGACCAGGGCGCGAAAGCTACAGCTTCTTACCTAAATTTCTCTGATCGGCAGAACGCAGTGGCAGCCTGTGACTGCCGCATGTTTGCAAGGTCGTCATGGGTTTACAGGTTCGCAGCAGGTCCAAGTAGGGCCCGAGTACAGACCAGGACGCTATATGTTTCTTCAAGGAACACTCGTGGAACCAAGCGAGTGGACGCTAGCTTCCGTCGTGAGGATCAACGGCTTCGCATAAAATTGGCAGAGCTAGACAAGAAAGAACGTGAGGTCAAGAATTTTTTGGCTGCGAAGGCTGACGAACTTGAAAAGCAGCGTAGTTCCAGCAGCCAGCCATTGGATTTGAGAGAGCCAGCTACTGCAGAGGAGATCTCAGTTCTGGACCGAGCCTTGGCAGTTGATCGAATGGCCCCGCTTCAAACGAGTGCGCGGTTGAAGGGCCCCTATGACATTCGAAAGCCTTTAAAAGCACAGATACCAGCGTCAATAGCGGCCAATATGCGCTTCAAAGTTGATGGAGAGATCAGCTTACGGCTGAACCTCTTGGGTCATGAGGAGCAATGGGGTGTTCTGATACGAGAAGTACATGCGCAAAATGCTCTGTCCGGAATCCCTTCTTCTGACGTTGAGAGATTATTGAGTATGATGCCCTTGGAAGTGAGGGCGAGGTCCGCTTTTAAGCTGGAGGAAGCAATAAAAAATGCGGGTCTCAAATGTTCCCAATTTATCCGGGATAGCTTGATGGCGGGGTATGCTCATCTTGCAGTCGTGAAGGATGTCGAGCGCCTGCTGTCAGAGTCGGAATCGCCGACGGAGTTTTCGTTCGGTCATCTCGCAAAGGCTTACTTCAAGACAAATCAATTTTCTGAGGTAACGCGAATTTTGGATCGGATGAAACATGCTGGCGTCAGACCGAGCTTGCCTATTTATACAACTGTGCTTCAGGCGTTCATTCAAAACAAAGAATATCATGGGGCGATGGCGTTGTTTGACAATCTCAAATACTTGAGCTCCGACACGCAGCCTGACACGAAGACTTACAATTCTGTTATGCTTGCGGCTGCGAAAACGCACAACGTGCACAAAGTGCTTGATCTTTATAATGAGATGACCTCTCGAGCCATTAACCCTTTGATGGCCAACCAGGAAACTCTAAACATTCTCATTTACGCCTGCTCTCGCGATGAAAAGACACACTTGAAGGCCTGGGAGTTCTTCATTCAAATCAAAGACTCGGGGTTTCCGGTAGGCAAAGAGACCATTAATGCGCTGCTGTATCTCTGTGGGTCTACTGGCGAGCTTCAGTTAGCTCGGGCTATTGTAAAGCAGCAGTGCCAAAGCAGGCGAACATATCCGGACGATTTCGCGATCAACTGCTTGTTTCTTGCCTATGTCAATGCCAAGCCCGGTGGCTTCTCACAAGTGTTAGGCACCGCTATAGGTTCCAAGGTCCGCTCTCAGCTGATGCTGCAGCAAACGCAGGTTGGGGATGAGACGATGCCTCCGTTTCTGCCTCTGAATGTACTTGACGCCGCCATGATACTCGCAGAGTCTAAGGCTATTCTCAGTTATTTTGCGGAAACTAATGCGCAAGTCCTTAGCGTACAATCGCCATCGTCTTCCGTGTTCGGTCGTTCTCCTGTGGTGTTCAACTACTTGAAGATTGCGCTAGCACATGGTACAAGAGAGGAGTTTGTGGATCGTTACGCGTCAATGACCTTTAGGACAAAGTCACCAGAGACCTCTTCAGCTCCTGTCACAGCGGAGATTGTGTATGACGATTCCCCCAAGCATATCG
Organism: Wickerhamiella kazuoi; assembly: GCA_030555755.1. Classification (NCBI taxonomy): domain Eukaryota; kingdom Fungi; phylum Ascomycota; class Dipodascomycetes; order Dipodascales; family Trichomonascaceae; genus Wickerhamiella; species Wickerhamiella kazuoi. The sequence goes on along the minus strand of JANIVI010000003.1, from coordinate 19,472 downwards.
CCGCAATTGTCCGAGACAAGGACGTTTACCAGCTTGCAGCCAGAGCAGCCATAAAGTTCAGCGACCACGACTTCGCGCGTGAAGTCTGGACGGAACGTGGAGCATGGAGGCGCACTTCTGATTTTAGGAACATGAGCAAGAAGGTGAGGGATCAATCTGATAGCCTCTTCGCCCGCAGCATGGTCGAGCTGCTGGCAAAGACAGGTGACATAGACGGAGCTATGCAACTGGTCTACTCAAGTGTAGAGCTTATCCGATGGCGCCGGCGGCATCTGCAGCCCCTGCTCGATATCTGCGCTGAGCGTGAAGATTTTGATTCTATAATCAAAATCAAGTCGCTGCTGACGGCATATTTTCGAAAAGAAAGCGTACTTTCCCAGCACGCAAGTTGACAATTGAGCGAGTAAGCTCCAATCTGTACATAATATTTATTCATGAGCATTCGCATATTATCAGCCAAAGAATCTCCCGGCAACAGAAAAGATAGCCCGTGATAAGAGTGACGACTGTACGTTCCCAATTATGTCGTTTGCACGGGCAAACTTGTCGCTGCGGCTGAATGCAAAAGTGTTTGTCAGGGTGAGAACCAGAGCGAGGACAATCAAAAGTAGCCAAAGAAATTGGAACTTCAGCACCGCCAAGAACCCTAACGCAACCCATAAGGCGGGTGACCCGTAAAGCAAAACCCAAAAGCACTGAGAGTCAATCGGGTTGATGTAGCGCTGCGGATCGGCCGTCTCAAACACCCACACAGACTCACCGTTTTCAGCAGTCTCATTCCACCATCTCAATCCTACCATCAATCGACCAGCAATGTTCTTCACGTTCCAAAAATCAGCCGCAAGCAGAAGTGCAACGAGTATAAATATGAGGACAAAGTTGGATGTAAAGAGCATTCCAAATAGATAGAGCGCAAGAGGGCTCAAGCGGAAAAACACATACACTGTCGACTCCACAGGGTGCGAGGACTCCTTCATGCGCTCAAGGAGCGTCAAAGGACGTTCGCGTGCCCGATTGCCCGACATGTCTCAATTGAAACTTAGCCGTATGAAGATATCACGGATCTTGCTTAGCTCAGACACGTGGGGGCGCTGTGACACGAAAAGCAACTCCATGAGCACCAAATGAGGTCGGTCAATGCACGTCCGCGGCTGGTGCAAACATATAAAATGGTAAAATCTGTACATTAAATAATGGCTACCTGCGCGGCTGCGCGGCTACCTACATGAAGACTTGGCCAATCACCACGAAAGAGATAACGTGCGCAGAGTTAATTCATATGCTTATCGGCGGACTCTCCCTGAGAGGATTGCCTGCGTGCAATGCGCTCCTGACGCATTCGCTCAATTTCTTGCTTAAGCTCCCCGCGGTCCTTCGGGATTTGATTGAGACGAGCGGGGTCTGGCCAAAAGTCCGCCACGTTCAGCTTCATGTGCGTGTTGCTGCCTACGTAGAACATCAGTACAACAGGAAACGATGTATACAATGCGAACCGAATGATTTCCATGTTCGCGCTTGAGATTCTGAACTTCCACATTGTGTTTGGAATAGACAGAGAACTAACGATGCGCTCTACATCTCTGATTACCGGTCGTCTAATTGGACATTGCTGACTCATCCGTATTCGCGCACTGCTAAACGGGCGTTGCAGGACTCCGAGACTTCAACATATTCCTACCAGATTTGTATAAGATCGTTTCGTCCATGGCCTATAGCTGTTGACGATCAGTGTCTGGTTAGAGTAGTACGCTCTTTTCGCTAACGACATCTCAGACAGTGACAGGTGTAGTTTGATAGTAGGAGAGTGGACATCACCCCCTTCGTAGAGATCGATGGAATCAAGGTCGTAGATGCTAAATAATGCGGCAGACTATGCTGGATAGCCCAAATGGCCTGCAATAGTGACTTCAATGGCTCTGCGGAGACTAGAGGGTTGCACCGATGGGGAACCCGAGGTTCATTCCTTTGTAGCGTGTAAAGTTAGATGACGGGGCCTGTGACTCGCTACTACTCACCATGAAAACGTCTGGTGAGCGCGCAAGCATCTCTTTGGTCATGAAAGCCGGTGGCGGGGCGGACCTATTGAACGTGGATGCTTTGAAGGACTGGAGCTGCTTTTCCAGCTCGCTCACTTCCAACCTACGCACCTCGTTCAGCCGCGCTATAGCCTGCTTGTATTCTAAAATCTGCTGCTGAGTACTCATATCAGCAACTCCCTGTTCAATCCTTTGCATGCGTAGCTCACTGGCTAAATTGTCGACTCTGGCCTTCTCTTCAGCCATATCTGCTTCAAGCTTTTCCAAGCGTGTCGTCAGCTGTGTAGGCAGAACCTCACTCGACTGGAGACGCCTCTCAAGGCGTTCACCCTGCTCTCTGATTACAGATTCTTCTGTCGAGATGCTCAATTCCGTGCCATTGCTGCAAGGCTCGCTAGCTGTTTCTAGCGGGATCGGCTCGTTTTGCGCTGCCAAGGGAGTTCCGGTTCCAGTTGCGTAGCCATCGTTTCGCCGAGTGGAAAGCCCAGAGGGGACAGAAGGGAGACGACGCTCAGGGACCAACTGGAGGCGACGCTCATGCGCAGTTCTGTTTAGGGTCGAGTCACTCTGGCAATGTTTGGGCACCCTGGTGTCGATTCCGTCAATGAAAGGATCTGAATCCATTGCTTTTTCCAACTCGTTCATAAGTGAACTCGTTGCAAGGGTGTTTCTGGAGTCCACGCGTGTACTGATGTCTGTTTCCACGCCTAGATGGCACAAGGCCTGCTCGCGAGTATCCGAGAAGGACCCCCAGACCTCATCGAGAGCAGCGGCCTCAGCCCCGAAGATATTTTGAGGGACACGTGGTAGAATGCTGAAGCGTTTATGTGGCCGAAGCGAAGATTTGCGAAGCGGTGGCTGTGCGTCTTGTCCCTTTATAGGGGGTTCGTCGACAAGAAGAAGTCTCACGGAGGAGCTTTCAAATCGCGGCCGTGATATGGAATCTCGATCCAAATAAGACTTTCCTCTACCTGATTGTGGCTCTGCACCTGGTAGATGCTCACTTCTATCGTGTGACCCGCCCAGGCTCTCCTTCATAATCTTCTCGTGGAGCGACTTTGGGGCGAGCTGGATTAGCTTTGTGGAAAGCCGCCGACGTAGTCCAGTGGACGGATGATGAGGGAGGCTGTGATCCTTGATCATCTTTGCTGAAAGTTGGGGCTTGATCCGATATTGTGGAGCGTCGTGCTGCCTCGATGTGCGGCAGCACAGCCAAAAATCAAAACAAAATATCCCTGAGGACCCCAGACCAGATCTGTAGCCGGGTTTGAGCTGATTATAGACTGCAAGTTGTCACTTTATATGTTACTACAGCAGCTTGACTGTTGTGGAAGGTTTTGTAGAGGCTGCGCTAATGCGCCGACATTGTGCCGACATTCGATCCCGTGCCACTTTTATGTAACAGGCAGCATCCATGAAACAAGTGGCTCTGCAGTATACCTGTTGCTGGCAGTTTATGAAGTGCGAAGAGGGTCTCCTACTAATTCAGCATGTCGCACTTAAGCTTCCCAAATCGGGCTAAGCGCAAAATATTAGTACCAAGTAACCTTCCCGCCAGATGTACGAGATAAATATGCAGCAAAGAAAAGGATTGTGGAAATCTATATTCACAGCTAGAGGTAGATATCCCCAGAAGATAGCGTCTTGACTGGCAGGAGGCGTAAAATATACCTACGGTTTGGTTTCAGTATACGTCCTGCTGTTATTTTTATACGCGAGGCAGTTTGTCCGAGTGGTTAAGGAGCTTCCCTGCTAAGGAAGTGGGTTCTGCCCGCGCAGGTTCGAATCCTGCAGCTGTCGTTTTTTTATAATTAATTCTCTTCCTGACGACTTTGCCAAATATCGATACCTGAAAGAGAAATTGTATTTCTAGAGAGTACATTCAATTCTGGCTGTCCCCCTGGCTGGGATTTCTGACGACTTTGCTACTTGTACCCTTGCGGATCGCATGCTGCCTCACGTCCGTGCAGACTTGACCTCGTGTCCTGACTAAGGGGGGTACTAAATTATACAAAATAACGGGCCACTCGAGCATGAAGAATTGCGCCATTCTAGGCGGCAGCTCACATCCGGAGCTTGTGCGACGGATATGCCACTCACTAGACATTGAGCCGGTTTTGGTGGAAACAAGAAGTTTCAGCAATGGTGAAACTGGCGTCAACATAACAAGCTCTGTTCGTGATAAACAGGTCTACGTGATTCAGACTGCAACTCTGAGCTCGAACGATGCGTTGATGGAGCTCCTGATCATGGTATCTGCCTGTAAAAGTGCATCGTCCAGGTCGGTGACAGTCGTGCTGCCACTTTTTCCCTACTCGCGCCAGGCGAGCGTGAAGGATGCGCTACGGGCTACGTCCCTTGCGAAGGATATTTTGTCGAGCCCTCCTGTAGACCAGACATTTTCCGACAGGGAGTCCGGCCTACTGGAGAGAATCATTCATGTTCCAATCCAAACGCCACAAGCCTCTCCGGTGAAGCCGTCTCGGGGTGGTGCATCAGTGAGTGAGCCAGCCAGCAACGCCAGTGACCGTCCTGGGCTATTGCATGCCCGCTCCAGCTCCAATATACGGCCAGGCCGGCTCAGTGATACCCCAACACCCACTAAGGAGTGGGAGCTCGAACACGCGAATGGCTACCGGTATTGGGTTGCCCAGGTAGGGCCTTTGATTGCGTCTCTGTTGAGCGTCGCGGGAGCAGACCACATCATTACGTTGGACTTACACGACCCACAGTTTCAGGGGTTTTTCGATATCCCAGTCGACAATCTGCATGCCCAGCCTCTGATTGCGGGATATATCTCGGGGCACATTCCCAACTACCGCGACGCTGTCGTTGTCTCGCCTGACGCCGGCGGTGCCAAGCGTGCAACTTCGATTGCCGACCGACTGGGCCTACGCTTTGCTTTGATGCATAAGGATGGCCGCAATAATGCTACGATCCTTGTTGGTAACGTTGCCAATAGAGTAGCTGTGATTATCGACGATCTGGTCGACACTGCGAGAACTCTCATTCGCGCCGCGCGCGTCATCAAGGAACATGGTGCCACGCGTATCTACGCTATTGTTACCCATGGTGTGCTCAGTGGTAGCGCAGTCCACCAGCTGATCCGCAGTCCAATTGACCAGCTAGTTACTACGAACTCAGTTGCCCTAACGGAAGCTAAGGAAGTTCTTGGGGACCGCCTAAAAATTCTTGATGTTGCGCCCATGTTTGGTGAGGCAATCAGGCGCATACACAACGGTGAATCGATTTCTGTACTCTTCGAGCACGATGTTGAGGTGCTGTAACGGCCCGGCTCATAGCTGTGCGGGCGATGCGCAACAGACGACTGCACAGTGCTTGACCTAGACGCAAGCGCGTGTACATAAAATTATTCCAAAACGCTAATATAAAGTCACTAGACAGATGGAAAGCCACCATTAAGACTCCAGAGACCTTCCCCTGGTGCTGTGGGAGGATGTACTGCCTGCGCTTGTTGAAGGCGAGTCTACGGGGCCGGCTACTGATTGCACGGATGCATCAGAGGAGGAACTACCTTTAGCAGAGGAGGAAGCGCTATCATGTGCACCCACTACGCTGTCAGGATCGTAGTAGCCCTCCGGGAGAGCGGGGAGGTCCTCAACAAGACCGGAAAACCAACCGTCGCTGTAGATATCCTGCATGTTTGCGCGCTGAGAAACTTCAATCGTCAGCATTCTGGCAATCACCGGGCGCGAAGCCTCTGGTAGTAAACGAAGCAGCCTCCAGGGTCCCTTGATTTGTTTAGGGTCAATATTTGGCGGGTCAACAGCTCCTGACAGGTTTGTGGGATCTGCGCTGTACATCCGCCAAGACGTGTCGTCAGGGCGAGGGATTTTCCAAGGAAATCGACGGAGAGTCATACAGCAGAATATGATAGCCATTGACCAGATGTCACACGGGCGAGGATCGTATGGCTTCTTAATCAGCACTTCCGGCGCAAGATATGGGTCCGAGCCCACCATGCCTTTCGCGAGCGTTATCTTGGACGAAAAAGGGTACTGAAACACAACCGCGGATCCAAAGTCTATGAGTTTGAGATATCCATCTCGACTTAGCACGCAATTGTCAAGTTTGAGATCTCTGTGCGCCAGTCCAAGTCCGTGCAAATAGTTAACGGCGCTTACGAGTTGACGAAAAGCAGTACCAATGTTACTTGACTTCATGGCACCGGACATTACGACTGAGAAAAAGTCGTACGGCCCGAACTCCATGATTTCATAGTATTTAGTTCCTTCCTTGACCAGATCAATCGTCTCAATTATATTGCGGTGGTGCAAAGCCGCCCCCATACAAAACTCCGCAGTGACGATTTTGGTATAGTCGTGAGTGGATTCGTTACTACGACGAGGCCGGAACTCCTTCACAGCAAATAACTGATTGTCGGACGGACGCTCCATGAGTCGAACGTTGCCACCAGCACCAGTGCCCATCACCTTGCCAAGCGTCCCATATTTTGCAATGCCCGAATCCAGGAAGGGGATACTACCAGCGTGCTCACCCAGCCGGTCTGCACTTTCTACAATGCTTTGCCCCCGTGCCAGAGATTCTTGGAGCGAGAGAGGTCCCGCGTTTGACTCGCGCTCACGGGAGCGACGTGAATTCTCCTCTGCTTCACGCTCAGCCTTTTCTTGCCGGCGCTTCTCTTTCTTCTCCCGCCTATGGCGCAGAGGGCCGTCAAAGAAGCGCCGGAGTTCCATCATTGAGCCATTTCTAGCAGCCAAGGTCGCAGGAGAGGATGTTGCTGATAGAGGTTGACCAGATATACGAGGAGTTGATGCTCCTGAGACAGAGGGTGACCCATCAGCGGAGTCTACGGAACCGAATGCGGGGCCGGGCCTCTGGCCTGCGCTAAATCCAGGGCTATCGGCGCCTGCACCGAGCCCTGTCATATGTGAAAATTGCGGAGAGTATCCCCCAACTGAGTTGTGCGTCCGGCTATACGGGCTCGAGCTCGTAGACGTGGATGTAGCATTATTGTTCGCCGGGCTGTTGGAGGTGTCGTACGTGTGCCGCGACCGAGCTGACCCCGTCGAGTCCGCCTCTGAGTCGCTCTTGGCCTTCTTGTTAGCGTCATGATGTTGCGAGTGCGAAAATAAGCTCAAATGGAGCTTCGGCGCACCCATTGTGCAGTTCAGCGAGTCTCAATCTGCCGGAGCAACGTCTCTACCCCGGCCGGCAGAATGGGGTCCGCGGCGGATGGGAGGAGGTGCCAAGCGGTTGCGAGCGGAAGGTTCGCTTCAAATGGGACAAACACGCACTTTCACACCGTTCCGTCCGTTCTCTAGGGAGGTGTTCAAGGGCAGATAGTTCCTGTCTCCTTGAGGCCTCTTCCACTAGAACACGGCGGCGTGGACTTGTGAGGACGTCGGAATGACTATTCGCCTCCCGCCATGCAAATTCCCGTCGGACAAAGCACCACCACCCTTTCCCACGCCCGCACTTGGTGGCGCCGCTGATGGGCGTACGCGCCGCCGCGGTGGGTCAAGTCATAAGTCTGACTAACCTGTTGAATCTGGGAAGAGCTAACGTAAGGAAGCCTCCTGACTTGACTAATGAGCCTACAAAGCTAGGTGCTTGGATACATACACGTTCTTCAGAATATACACACTCTTTTAGCGCGACCACCATGGGTTACCCTTGAGTATGGTCTCCGAGGTTCCTAGAATCCCTCTACCTACTTACTTAGTCCAGCACCAGCGTTTACGTTAACGTAACCTTCCATGCGCAGGGAGTGCAGCTTGAATGGTTACTAGCTAGTAGAAGGCGGTCTACCACCAATTCCCCAAACCTTGAGCGCATGCGAAGGTACATCGCTCAGATCTAAAATTTTAGCCTTGCACTTGTACTCGGTCGCAGCGTATCAGGATATTGATATGTATAGTTCACAGCGCTCAATACTGTGTATAAAAAACTAAATAACTGCGTGCTGCCCGCAAACTCAAGCAGGCGTAAAATTGGCGATAACACCCCCAGACACACTCGATGTGAGACGCATGATCTGCTTCATATTTCTGGGATTAGTCGTGATTGGATCAGGATTGTACACAGTGATGTCCTTGAACTGCTGAGCAAGACGGACCAGCACCAGCGTGGCCTCAGTCAAGGCAAACTGCTGGCCCAAGCAGATACGAGGGCCGCCGTTGAAAGGAACGTAATCCCAGGTGTGCGAGGCCATATTCTCATTCCAACGCTCGGGAATGAAATCGTCACTTGTCTCTCCCCAATAATCATTGTGGCGCTGCATAACATAAGGGAGGTAGAACACATTAGTTCCTTTAGGCACAAAAATAGGTTCATCACCATTTGGACCGCCACCGCGCGGCAGCACAGTGTCACGGATAGCAGCACGGAAGTTGGTAGGAACAATAGGGTGCAAGCGAAGAACCTCATTGATGACATTCTGCAAGTACTTGCAGCGCTTGAGGCTTTCAAACGTGACGCCGTCAATATCATCGCCGAACTCGTTGAGGACCGCCTCGCGAAGCTTTGCATAAACATCCTTATTCTGTGCGAGATAGAATGTGGTATAAGAGAGCAGGGATGCAGTCGTATCACGACCCGCCAGCAGAATATTGAACGCCTGGTCACGAATGACCTTCGGATCCCGCGTCTCTTTGGTGAGTTCGCTGATGAACACGTACCGACCACTCTGCTCGTCCTTCTCCATAGGATTCTCCAAAGCCTTCAGCACGAAGTAATCAACAAAATTGTGGCAGATGGACACGTTGGAGCGGAAACCAAACGAGTCGGCCAAGAAGTACACAGGGCCGCATAAAACTCGGACGGCAAGCTGGTAGAGGGACGAGCTGAAGGCATCAGCAAAGTCCTGACCGGTTACGAATCCCTTCGGACCCTTGACGCCACGACTGTTTGGCAGTAGCGTGTCTGAACTTTCACCGAAGAGAAACTCGGTCGCGGTGTCCAGAGTCAGCAGGTGGAAAAGCGCCTGAGCATCAACAGTGTTACCGTCGGCACTCTCTCTCCGGAAACGATCCATGAGCACATTGACGTGATTTTTCACACTCACTAGATGGGACACCTGATCGCGCGCGAACTGGGGGCGAAGCATAGCTCGTGAGTGCTTCCACCCCTCGCCGCTCAGTGTGAAGATACCATTACCCAATAAAGGGAAGAACGAATTCCATCTGAATCCCAGGCTGAAATCCTTGAAGTTGGAAGCAAGAACAGCCTTAACAACTTCAGCGTCGTAGGAGGCAATCCACGTCTGGCCCATAAGGACTTGACGAACCGTTTTCTCTTTTCCTGTATCAGCAAGGTCCTCAAGCCTGTTGAGAAACTGATCGCTATTGATGGCCATAATGGATTTCAGTACCTCTGGGATACCAAGTGGAAAGTGATACTGAATGGGGACATATGCGGCGCCTGCCTTCTTCGCACGGTAGTTGTAGTACTTGTCGTCCACAACCTGATATAAGAAAATCAGCAGAATCGCAAGCGGCGCAACAAGCGCATAATGCCAGGGACTCTCAAATAATTCGACCATGATTTAGTAACGGCTCCAGATTTGGCCCGTTCCAGATCAGCTCTGTGGGGAACCTGAATACTTATACGGGGCGATCACAGACTGATCACAAGCGCCTCATTGCTGAGTAAGAATGGTAGCAGGCATGTGACACGCGGCGGCCCGGGTGCTACTGCCCGAAGGCGCTCTGCAGAGCTCATCACATGGCCAAACGCGTCCCTGTGGCGACATTGAAATTAGAAGAGATGCCTTAAGCTTAGCATGAGGCTGATGATGTGTGAGGATGGCCAGTCAATGGTAGTTCAGAGCGTTCTGTGAATCCTACCAGCCCCGCTATTATCGAGCTGTCGTGACCGTCCTGCGGCACGTGATTACCCCACATCAATGCGCTTACTTTCAGGGTGCGTCCTATCGCCGACGCGGGAAATGGTAAACCCATGCAGCTGACGAGGCGGGGTAGTGGGGTCCTGCCCTGCAGCTTGCACGCACATGCGAATGCAGAGGGCCGTTGCCCGGTCGCCCGTGCACCTTGCGAGTTTCTAAAAGCCCCAATATGTAAAGCAATTGAATCAGCTGATCTAACTCGAAATAGTGGAACAAGGAAGTAGGCCTATAATATGGCACCAGAGCGCACTCGCGTATGAGTTTGCATGGATTTCCTCGAGGGCCCACCAGTGTCTTGTACTCTGCTGCCCTAACCGGCGCATCTTCATGGCTGTGCGTAGACGGGCTTTCGAGGCGGCGCACGCCCCCTCTCCCCTCCGTGGGGGCACCGCACGTTATTACCACCAGAAGTTGCAGTCCAACAATGCAGTTCATTATAGCAGCATTCTGCTCATTAGTACTTTAATTATCGACAACCTTAGCGCTTGGCGCCACATGTACACACGGCAATGGATCAGATCAAACCTAAAATGCGCTTCGATCTACTCTGCTTCACTTGCTCCTCGAGGTCGAAGCGGCGATCCTCGTCGAGGTCTATGTCGCCAATGGGCCTCCACTTGAATTCCTTCTTGACAAAACCGACGAGCACATAGGCGATCGCGGATACTGGCAGTAAAATATACGCGTCGACAAATGGGCCGCCTTTAAAAGGTGAGAGTGTTGTCCAGCCCTGAACGAGTGCCAAGACTACGTTGAGCACAAGCGCGAAGAGTGGCGTGACTGGATAAAGACGGTCGCGAAACGGAAGATCTCGCACGCTGCGCCCTCCTAATTTCCAGGCCCTGCGGAACCTAAAATGTGTGAATGCCAGGCCGGCCCATACAATGAATATTGAGACACCGGAGAGATTCACAATGTAGCTATACGCCTGCTGGGCGCCCTCATTGATATTCATCAAGGAAAGGAAACCGAAGAGATTTGTCACTAGCATTGCAACCCACGGAACGCCTTTCTTATTGGTCCTGGCCAGAATACGTGGCGCAAGCCCACGATTAGCAAGAAACAACATTGTTCGAGAGCCAATGTACACGGAGGAGTTGACGGCTGATAAGCAAGTGATCAGAATAAATGCGTTTACTAGATGCACGCCACCGTACCAGCCAGCGTCTCTGATTGCCGCCGTGATCGGAGATTGCAAGGCTTTAGACCCGCCTCGTGTGAGAAGTGGGTGATTGTAAGGGACCGTAATGCCGTAAAACAGTGCCGTACCCAAGTAAACAAAGAGGATACGCCAGACTACCTGGCGAATAGCCAGAGGGATCGCTCTCGTGGGGTTCTTAGTCTCAGTCGCGGCAACTGCCACGGACTCGACACCTGCGTAGAAAGTGGAGGCAAAGACAAAAACTTGAGCAACACCCCTGAAACCATCCGCCCATGCACCGGGCTCGTTCCAGTAATGGAAACCAAACGCCTTGTGGTTGTGAATTCCCCCAGACACGTAGACGATGGAGAAAATAAAGTACGCCAAGAGGCCAAAGATCTTCACGAGCGCAAGCCAGAATTCGGCCTCGCCGAATGCCGTAACACCCAGCATCTGGAAAACAGAAAATGCAAACCAGAATATCAGGAAATACCCATAGATGGGTACCTTGGAGGACCAGGATTCCATGACGGAACTGATTGTATTGTACTCGTTTGCGAGAACGGCCGCCCAAACAACAAAATAGTTCCACCCGACAACGAAGCAAAAGGGCTTATTCACGAAACGATCAGTGAAAGCCAAAAATCCGCCACCACTCGGATACAAAGTCGTCATTTCGCCCAAAGTCTGCATAATTGCATATGCAATGAAGCCGATCACGCCAAAACCAATGATAAGAGCCCCGGGACCACCAATTGCCAGCGCACCTCCAGCACCAACGAGAAGGCCAGGCCCGATTATCCCAGCCAGCGCCATCATTGATAGATGCCGAGTTCGTAGGCCACGTTTGACGCCGGTGACGGTATCAAAGTTCCCAGTCGTGGTTGTTGAGCCAGCCTCCGCGGTCCCCGCCTTGACCTCGAATTCTTTCTCGCCTGAAAAATCCGACATCGCGAACGAGTGCACACTGTTAACGCCAGGCTAATGGGCAGCTGTCTGTTCTTCGATGCGATGCGGAGCCTTTTCAATCATTGATATGAATGCGGTCGCACGCAGTCGCACGTGACCACCAAGTACTGCCCTCGAGATCGTGTAGACAAAATGTCCTGGTAAGCTAACGAGAAGCAAATAGAATTATACACAGTATTCATTGAGGCAAGTGGCATGAGTGTACCCTTTCGACGTCTTCGAATGAGTCGAAGCGTAGCATCTCACGGCTACGTCGAGTCCTTCTGCACCCGATGCAGTATGATGCAGGTGCAGGTGCCCGGTCCCAAACGGGCGGAGAGTCATTACTGCATGGCGAGGCGGCTGGAGCAAGTGGCTCCAGACAGTAGCCCCTGTCACACATGCAATTGATTTCAAGGTACAGCCCGTTAGCAAAAAATAAACAAGACCACAGAGATTCATTACTTTCTAGGGAAAAAATGTAGTCTTAGATTGCAAGATTGTATATATCAAAGACCGGAGACTCGTAGCTGCGTCAAGTCTTGGCACGGTAGTTCGAACCGCCCTGCTTACTCTGTGGGAGACGATGTGGTACATGTGAGGCTCACGCCTTGAGCGAGCGGTATCCGAGCGGTATAGTCCGTGCAAGTACTGAGTTGGAATGAGAGGCCGTGGATAGTGACGAGGAACTTAATTCTCTTAGCGCTCTGACGTTAGAACTGATCGATAAATCTACCCTGAACCTTAAATAAATAGTCGTATTTGCACTTGGATAAGAGCCAGTGCGTTAGTGCTAATATCAAAACCTGACTGCCCATGACACCAGATCGTCCCGGACTTGGGTTTCTGTAAACGGCAGATTGCTACCAGAATTGGCATTCGGCGGACGCTGGAGCTTGCCAAAGCCGTCCCCACCCGTAAAGATGTCGTCAATAGTTTCCATGGGGTTGAGAGAATAGGGCGACGCGGCATCTTCACGCAGATGATGCAGAAACACAGGCTCCTCGAGCAGCCGAGTCGCAGCCGACTTTATGCTCGGTTTGACCTGTGTTGGCACCGGAATTTCTCCCAAACCGATCGAAGCGCCAATGTCGGTTTTCAGAACAGGGGCGGTGAACGGTGGAAGCGTGTAATTGGATGCCCCTTTGGTCTGTTCCAATGAAAGCTCAAGAAATAGAAGACAATTGACTCGGGAGTTCTCCAGAAGAAACGCCAGAGGTTCCAGGGAACGATGCACAAACTGCGCCATGTCAAGCGTTATTGATCCGAGCGGCATTTTGTGCGCCCCCTCAGGCTCCCAAGAAACCTCGAATACAATGTTGCCCGAGCGCAGGCGTCCAGAGTTCATTCCTACGCCAAGTGAGTAGTTGAATTTGGTCTCGTAGTCAATCGCAGCTTGGTGGTCGCTGATAGCAACATGATCAGTTCTGCCCCTGGCCTCGGCGCGCGTTGAATCTGTGACGTACCACCTGACCATTATTTTCCCCTGGCTCTGCGGAATGCGAGTGACCCGCATAATTTTGAGGGTCGTCTCGAAGCGGATTCGGGACAGCATGGCTCGCAGTGTAGGGAAAGGCTGCGTGAGCAGGTATCCACTCGCGCCCTTCCCTCCTCGGTTGGGGAGTCAGCTGCAGCCCGCCTGTGAGCAAGAGTACCCCGGTGCTCACAGCGGGTACCGCTGACCCTTGTGTAGGTCCATCGGTCAGCTCGTCAGCAGGTTCAGCTCTCGCATCGTGGGGAATACACCTCTGGTCAAGAGTTTCACTGGGCGCTTTTGGGAATATGCCGAACTAACGCCGCATAAGCTAGGAAACAGCAGCCAGGTTGAAGCGCCCACACAGGGTATCATATAGGCAGGGTATTGGAATTGGGAACGCAGGATAGTTAAATTGGGTCTCGGTTGCAGTGGCCGTGCCTTGTTGCCGCGGAAGTTCGCAGGCGAGCGGTTCACGGCGGCGCGCGATGGCCCCATCGCAGAAAACCCTATTACACAAGCTCCATGACAGCTTCGCCAGGGCCAGCCCTGCATGTAGGGGCCTGCAGCTTACCTTCAGAACGTCACCACCACATTGGCAGAGCCGACGCAGGTCGATGTCTGGCGACGAAACGCTCAAGCGCAGGCTCGAAAGCCCCGAGCCTCGCAGCGACACATTCAAGGAGCCACGCACCGGAAGCTCCCCGGCTGGTGCCGTGGCCACTAACGGCCATGCGGCCAATCTCGAGGTGGCCCCTGGGGACGCAACTGTAGCAATAGTCACAAAAGAAGCTGGCCTGATCAGAGAGAATGATGTTATCCCACGCACCGGTCACGTCGACGGAACGTCTGACCTTGTAGAAGCCGCCGTTGCCGAGGTGACACCTGGTCAGAAGGACACTTCACAGGTGAAGAGGGAGCCGCAGTCCTACTATGATCTCGAGTCTGGAAAAAGCACTGATAGTGCTGCGCTGGAGAAGGTCTCAGAAGATGCATCAGGCCCCAGTGGAATGGATTTGGTGGCCGACTCGCCGCTCCGGACCGAGCCGGCAGTCGTCTCCGCACCCGCAGCCTCCAACGCAGCTCAGGCTGCTGACCGAGACCCGAGTGCGGCAGTGCTGAGCCACGCCCACCTGGCCCAGCAGGCAAAGGGAGATGCAGATGTACGGGAGGATGCGGGACCGGAACCGACGGCCGCAGACCTGGCCGCTCTCCCAAAGTCGGATGTGTTAGATGCAACAGTCGTCGCTGTCGACTTCGAGCGGCCGCAGGCAAACGGGAAACGCTGGCCACCCATTATTACTGAGCGCCCCGCGCAGCTGAGCTATCAGTCCAAAACAGGCCTATGTTACGATGTGCGCATGCGATATCACTCACGGCTCAACATCACGCCAGCCAATTATGTGGACCCCCATCCCGAAGACCCGCGGCGCACGTTTCGCATTTACAAGACCATTGCCGAGGCGGGGCTTATCAACGATTGGACTCTGCGTGGCTCGGACGAGCTTGGGCCCTATATGGAGAAAATTCCTGTGGTGGAAGCGGCTGCTGACCAGCTGTTACTCGTTCACTCTCAAGCGCACCTCGACTTTATTGCATCAACCCAACAGATGTCAATTGAGCAGCTTGTATCGGAGACCGAGCGTGGCGATTCGATCTATTTGAACAATGACTCGTACCTCGCCGCTAAGTTAAGCTGTGGGGGCGCCATTGAAAGCTGTCGGGCCGTACTGGATGGCCGTGTGAAGAATGCCCTGGCGGTTATTCGCCCTCCCGGCCACCATGCTGAGCCCGAGACGCCTGGCGGATTCTGTCTCTTCTCCAATGTCTCTGTGGCTGCTAAAGTGATGCTGCGAGACTATCCGGAACAAGTAAAGAAGATTGTGATTCTGGACTGGGATGTACATCATGGTAACGGCACGCAAAAAGCATTTTATGACGATCCACGCGTCTTGTACATTTCACTGCACCGCTATGAGAAGGGCCATTTTTATCCCGGCTCAACCTATGGTGGCGCCCCGATGGTGGGTGATGGCGCAGGTGAGGGCTACAACATCAATATTCCGTGGGACAAACCGGGAATGGGCGACAGCGACTACATACAAGCATTCTACAAGGTGGTAATGCCTGTGTGCGACGAATTCGATCCCGACCTTGTGATTGTTTCGGCAGGCTTTGATGCCGCACACGGTGATGCCATCGGCGGCTGCCACGTGTCCCCCAATGGATACGGTTACATGACGCATTTAATGAAGGTCTTGGCCAGCGGAAAGCTTGTCGTGTGCCTTGAGGGTGGTTATAATCTCGATGCAATCTCAGCCTCTGCACTTGCTGTTACAAAAGTCTTACTTAACGAGCCGCCGGGGCGCATTTCATTTGGAGCAGCTTCGGATTCAGCTATTGAAACCATTGATGAGGTTATACAGGTCCATTCCAAATACTGGAAGTGTCTTGGGCCTCATGTCCCAGAACACGATGTTTCCGCTGCCGCCACAAGCAACACGCAGTCGTACAATAATCCTGTCTTCCTAAGCTTGTACAATGTTGTGCGAAGCGCTGAAAATCGGGACCTATCTTTGCGGTTTGGTTTTGCGTCATTGCCGATCGTGAGCGATAGTTCATCTCAGACCCTTCTCAAAGAGCAGATTATTGCCTCCCCGGATGTATTCACTGCCAAGAAAGTACTCATTGTTTTGCATGGTCCTGCATCTGTCTGGGCATATAGGGACCCGAAGACAGGAAGTATCAAGCCGACTGACAGTGTCCTTACAAGCCCGTCTTACAAGTATGTGGAGTGGGCTATGGGCCATGGGTATTCTGTGCTTGATATTGTGGTCCCTACAGACGACTTCACCGGCCACTTCCCAGGGTACGCGGATGTGGCGGACCTGCTGTCACGCCTCTGGAATGATACGATCAAGTATTTCGATGCTAAGGAAGTATCCCTCGTCGGGATTGGCAACCCAGCGTACATGGGCCTCATTTACCTTGTGGGCCACTACGACCTACGCGATAGGTGCGACAGCATTATCGCCTTCGTCGAAGACGTCACACTAAAGCAAATTGTCACTTCATTTGACGAGTCACTGGTTGACTGGTTCTACAAAAGCTCTTTAATATTTACGAACGCGAGCCACCGCCATTGGGAGACACAGGTCACACAGAAACGGCCGCGCAAGCGCCAGGGGCGCGTTATCAGGACCGAGAAGGACTTATTACATGAGATGGTGGCTGAGAGGTTTGCGGAAACGATCGAGTTCATCCAGGACTCTGGGTGATATTTGCAGGTTGTTATGTAGCTGGGCTGGCCCGAGCTTCACTTTCAGATATACGTAGTTGAGTCACACGATGGCCGAGCTAGGCGGTATTAATTGTTCTCACGAGACCAGGAAACGGGTTCTGCTTGCTGAGAACCAGCGTACGCATGGAATGAGAAATGTAACCTTTGATGTGCCCCTCGACTATGTGATTTGCGATAAGAAGCTCAACCGCATCGTAGCGGTTGACCGTTTCTGGAGTATCCTCAAAGTAGCCAGCGGTTTCGAAAGCAACAGCGAGGTCACTTATTGACAATCGTGGCGTTTTTGCACGGATCTTCCACGTCATGATCACAAGTCGTAGTAGGCAGTCAGCACTCAACGCCTGAAGCGTGAGGTAGAGATTCCGCCTCACAAAAAGTGATCGATGCCGTGTGAGGAGTTCTTGGAACTTTCTATAGTTTCCGTGCTTGCATGCGGTAAACAGGTCTTGATAGACCACTGCCAGGTCAGAGAAACTGGTCCAAACTTCTTTTCTCGGGTGCGTGCCTGCGATTTTGAGCCTCACAGGTAAAAGATAAGTCAAGATGCGCCTCTGTGTAGAATGTGCCGTATTTGGAGTTAGTTCCAGTGCTCTTGTGAGTAATTTATCAGCGGCCCAGAGATGTTGGTCGAAAAACTCCAAGACTCCGTGGTAGTATCTGTATGATACCTGATCCTCCAGCCTGCTCTCCTCGAGGGCTGGTAACCCATCAGACACGTCTGTTATAACCTTTACAACGCCTCTGGCTAGTGAAAATGCTCGCAATTGGAAATAAACCCGCAGCAGGATGGCAGCGAACGTGTATGTTCCACGACGTCTAGAGTCGGCCAGATCTTCGTTTTTGTCCGTAAGACAGACTCTGAGAACGCCATTAACTGTCCTTGCGGTAGCACTGAGGTTATCTCTGGGGTCTATGGCCCTGAGAGTGCTTAGTTCGACCAGTCCGACCGACACTGTCGTCAGAGCTGGCAATATCCAGCACGATTCGTGCGACGCGCGTTTCGTCATCTCCACAAGAACTTGCATATATCGTGTAAATACAGTTTCAACATCACTTTCGATATGGAAAGCAATCATGGCCTCCGCGTAGGCCTTAGCTGTTGGCCGCCAAATATCAGGCTGCAGTTGGCCAACTGTGAGTAGAACATGCTCCTTCGAGTTGCTCTCAAGCCACTTTCGGAACTCCGCAGAACCTATGTGAAGGAGGGAGCGAAGTAACGCCCCACGTTTGCGGGTGACCGCGGTAGAGAACTGTGTCGGCCACTCCATTTAACGAGACTAACGAGACACGCTCAACCAGGTGCTCACATGCGGGCTTGGCAGCTATTGTCACGTGATATACAAATGGAGGTCGACGGTGGTCACTCTCAAGGTATACACTATCTATTGAAGTTTTGTACACGATCTTCGCAATTTATGCTCAGCCTAGGACAGTGGGCTCCAGGATAGCAGCGCCAGCAGCCGGAACTGTCTCAATCAGCGCATCTTTGGGGGCATTAGGGTATACCTTGGCGTAGTACTTTTCCCAGAGTGCATTCTTCACAGTCTCAGCCTTGCTAGCGGCCACAAGGTGGACGGTTGACCCACCCCAGCCGGCGCCTGTACTGCGGCTTCCCAGGGAGCCAGCCTCGCGAGCAACACCCACAAGCATGTCGACCTCGGGGTGCGAGTTCTCGAAGAGATACTGAGCCGAACGATGCGACTCGTTCATGAGCGTTCCAAGCAGGATTTCCGCATTTTCACCACCCTTGTTCACAATATCAACAAACTCGAGAACACGCTTGGCTTCCTCATACACGTGTAGAGCCCGGTGCCAGCACTTGAGGCGTTCGAAGCGGACAGGAAATTCAGTCAGATACTTTCTGTGGAAATCCTCATCAGTGATCCCAAGGAGTGCTGCGGCCTCCTCTCGGGTATAACCCGTTTTATCAAGGTTTGTCTGCACGGCTACAGCTAGCTTTTCCAGGCCCTCTTGAGTGACAGTGTTGGATCCAAGGTAAGCCTCGTAAATGCCGCGCAGGGTACCAGCATGCAGATTTCCATCTTGAGGGATCGAGAGGCCTAATTTTTTGGCCAGAATATTAGTAGCAACGGTAATCTCCACTACGCGGAGGTTGTAGTGAATGGGCGCAGTGAGGTGCTTGACAGAGGTGGCAAGCGAGTTTGCAACGAGGAACACAAGCGGCTCCTTTGTTTGAGGCAGAGACTTGGGCACAGCTTCCAGCTTAGGGCGAAAGTTGATCAACAGGACGTGGTCTTTCTCACCGAAAATACTGGCGGCCTGGTCCATTCCACCCGTATTCATCCCGAGAAGCTGTTCAGATGTGATTGACAGCTCGGTAAGTAGCTTTTTACTAACATCTTTTTCGCCGTTTGCATGCAGGGTAACGAGCGTTGCAGAGACTACAAAGGCAGCACTGGAACTCAATCCGCCACCCTCTGGCACATTACCCGTCATGGAAATCAGTAGGCCCTTCGGCTTGATACTTTGCTGAGTCTTGCGCAAGTGCCGAATCGCCACGGTATAACCCGCCTTCATATAATTGCTCCAGTGCAGCTTTTCGGCGTTAATGTAGGGCTCTCCGTTAGCCGGTAGCTCAAACTGGGAGTCGTCAAAGCGGTCCGAGTCCACGTTGACAATACGAATCTCAGCTTCGTCAGTCACGGTGACGGCCATAATGGTAT